>OMLB01039348.1:26564-48997 GCA_900302555.1 Myripristis jacobus | reverse complement strand
ATCAATTCCCAGATATTCTGTACAAATCACACCATCAGCTGTTCTGTGCAGATTGTGGAAATTAAATGTGGAAATTAAATTCTGCTTTAGACAAAACCAACTGTGAATGTTCTCTCTCTCTCTCTCTCTCCCTCTCTCCCTCTCTCTCTCTCACACACACACACACACACACACACACACACACACACACACACACACACACACCAACACATAAACACACACACAGACACATATGAGTTTTACTAGCAGGAATGAGCAAAATTAGGAAAAAAAAATATTATTACCTAATAAAACCATGAAAATCCAATTCCAGCAAAAATAAAACCAAAAAATAAAAAATGAACAGGAAAAATAAGATGGAATTTGAGAAACAAATTACAGATTTTAATGCAGATTTTATTGGACCTCACAAGTGTCTCCTTGCTTGCTCAAGTTCCTGTGTTGTTTTTTTGGAACAGGCATCCACACTCACTCATATCAAATGGCTGCTCAGTGCAGTAAGACATTACCTTGGAAACCAAGGGGTTACTCAAGAGGCTGGGCGTCCACCAATCACCCACAATCAGCGGTGCTCTGTTCAGCCAATGAGCTTTAGAGGTACATTACAGCTACATTATATTACATGCGTGAAAAAGTACACCTGCTGCATTTTTGACCAGGAAAGGTCCTCTTAATGAGAAAACAAGCTTCAGTGAGTGTAGTCACCAGGGCCTTCTCGGTTATGAATAGGTTGGCTGCCTATACATTACGGCAAGAAATTCAACATGTCTGCCAGGGGTACTTGGGGAAATCACATTCCTTGGTGTGTGGGAGTGTTGCTTTTTATTACCTGCCTCACAGCTTCAAATCCAATTCCATCTCCGTGCTTCTCCCTGGGCCTTCCTCTGTCAGAGTATGGAGAGAACATTGGATAGGCGATGATGCAGCCACATGGATGGAACGGCTGTAGCCCGCAGGTGACTTTAAATTAACACGCTTCATTAAGAGCATCCATCACATCGGATCCATAGGGAATAGTCATGGAACACCCATGGTAAGTACGCGTAAAGCCCATGGAAAATGGCAGTGATGCTGAGCACATGCACATCAGTCTCCGCTGAAACTATCAACCTGTCACGAAGGGGCGTCCTCGATAGATTATTCCAGGAATGTGGAAGATGTCATACAGGTTTGTGTTTCTCTGCTGGTTGCTAGGCTGGCCGGCTGTTAAACAAGGCAGAGTTCTCCAACCACAGCTTTAGGAGGGCGTCTGAACCCGACTGTGACAATTCTGTGTTGGAATGTGGAAGGCCTGGGCATAAATTCGAAGGGGTAGTCTTTGTTTTTTATACAGCACAGCTGCATCCTTTATGAGGTGGAGAATGCCTAACCAGCCATCCACAGCAAAAGACAGGCCAGGCAGCCGGGCCGACAGTAAAGGGTGCCTAGTTTACATTCAGAGGGACTCAGAAAATATTCCCCTGGCCAACTTATCCTGCCGAAACAGCGGCCACACTTGGCCAACGGAGCTGTGATTTTTCAGGGGCCTGGGAGCTCCAGGGCTGGCGAAGGCTTTAGCAGGGGAAGAGGCAAGAAATCTGGGCTGCCGAGCAGCACACCACTGGGCTGAGATCCCTGAGTTGAATTTCTGAAAGGCTCATTATTCTGGATTGGGGAGAGAGCGGCAGTGAGGGGTGGAGGGGTGAACACGGGAGCTCAAGGCAAAATGTCCATCAGAACTGCTGTGGTGCGTTTAGACACATCACCACTGGGACAAATGGGGAGCAGGGGCTGGAGTGAGATCACATGACTCACCGGAGTCTGTACCACCCCATAGGTTTTCACTACACAGATGCTACTCTTGTCACATATGCCAAAGAGTCTATAATGCGGAAGGCATCTGTGAATTAAGAGTTTTTTCTTGTTTTGTTGCTGTTTTATTTTCATTTCCTTCCAACTAATCAATCACATCCACAAAAATCCTGCACTATTACCTACAACCCTAAGAAAAAAGTAATTTTCATGATGAAACAGTGACATGGTGAATGTTCGACTCAAACGAAAACATAAAAGCATGCACTTTACATTCTTTTAATTTGACAAAGAGTCCAGACATAGTGCATTGGAACACATTACTATCTAGGCTTGCTGCACTTATAACTGACATCTCACCAATCTACATTCAAGGGCTTCAAAAGGGAATAAAATTATGAGGGAAATTACAAGGCAAGTGAGTTTTGGTCCCACGCAGGGAATTAAAACTTATTATCTGTGACAACCTGTCAGCCAGTGAGAACTCAAACATGAGCATAAAGCTCTGTGCGCCACATAAGGAAGAGGGAAAAGAATGAAAAAAGAAGAGAGGGAGAGGAAAAGAGAAAGGGGCAGTTAGAGACTTTGTTTTTACACAGAAACAGCAGTGCTACCCTCAATAATCAAAAGCCACACAATAAATGTACTTGGACGACTTTGATTTGACAAGCTTGATCTCATGTATGGTTATACTTGTGAGATCTTACACTTCAGTAAGAAGTGACGTTTTTTCAACAATACAGTAAACTGAGTGCCTACATTTAATTCATTAACTGGATAGCAAAGAGTTCAACAATTATCAATTATAATACACTAAAATTCTTTCATGTTTACAGTACTATTGAGAAGAAAGCCAATTATAAACAATGAGCAAAAGAAAAAAAGTACTCATGTATCACCTTCAGCTGAGTTCAAGCATTACCCATTGCAGACAGTTAAACCAATTTAAGGGAATTGCAATACTCTCTGGAAAAGACAGTCAGATGCAATTAGTGGGACTGATGGCAAATTAGACCAAATTATCATGCTATCTGATTTAATGGGATTGGAGTGGCATACAATCGCGCTTCCATAGTCATGATGTCATCAACATGGATCCCAAAGGGGCGAGCTAAACGTTTTACTTTAATGTCCCCTAAGGAAATCCACTCCGATTCGGTCCACCCACCCCTAACATCCCACCTGGGAATGCCCAGAAAACTGCAGCAAGGCACAGCAAAGCTTAGGGAAACTTCAGAAAGAAACTGCGTCTTAGAAGTTGGTCAAAAAACAGCACATCCAAGCATTACCAAGTTTTGGCAACTTCTGAAGAGCTTTAAAGCTTGGCTGCTTTCTCAAAGACGTTTTTTTCCCCAAGAAAAAAAAAAAAAAAAAAAAAAAAACAGTTTGTGTGTGGTAGTTTTGACCAGCTGTGTGCTTTGCCACGGATCCCATTGAAAATGTGAACAGAATTAGTACAATGAGCACCAGCAACCACAGGGCTCCCAGGCTATGTTAAATAATACAGAAGGAGAGGGGAGGATGAGGAGAATTTTGGTTGCTCATTCCACGGCTTTGTGTCATCCTGCTGACATCTGCTACATTTGCATGGCAGCTGGAGATCCTTGGATTAAGCGCTTACAAGAGTATTGCCATATCTCATTTAACAACATAATCATCTTATGAGGAAGGCGATGTTTCATCCCTGATGCTTTACAAAGCTTGGCGAGCAGTTTCCTCTTACTCTCTCTCTCTTTCTCTGTCTCTGTCTCTTTCTTCCATGCTGTCTCTTTTGCCGTGATCTCTTTTGACTTGCAGTTTTGCGAAACTGTGTTTTACATGACCTAGTCTGTGTGCCGTGTGGATTGGCGGTGGAGATCCCATTATTTCTCCCACGCCTTATGTTTTTTCAAGTCTATCTACACTCTGCCCTTGAAAGCTCAATCAACATTACATCAAGGTCTGTGGAACCACCCACAAAGAAAAAAAGACTAAGCAGCATCTAAAGAAAAAGCTCCAAGGCTTTCTGCTGCCTCTCCAGCTATTGGTGAAGAGTTAAGCTGCTCATGAATCAGTGCTGCCCCTTGTGGCCAGTTAGTAGGACTGTAAACTCCGCAAAAACCCAATGAGGACGGGTGGCTGACCGAAGACCTGAACAACTTCGAGGAACACCCACTTCACGCAACGCCCATCTCATTCTCCTTCCAAGGTAAGGCGTGAGATTAAAAATGTCTACGTTTGGGTGTAAATTAGAGATGGCTAAAGTTAGGCAACCATGTGGTGTGGTAAAGTTTCGGGTAAGGATGAAGACGGTGTTTGGTGAAGTGTGTTCCTGGAGGTGTTTGAGGTCTTTGATCTGTCGCTGGACCCTTCTCCTTCAACCGAACCCAATAATGCCATTGCAATTCTATCCATCTTGTGGTGATCTTGTTCCTAGATGTCTATAAATTATAAGCAGCTATAGCTAATGTCACCACAGTTACCTTGGTTAGCAGTCCCTGCACCTCAAGTGTTACTTTTCATGGGAGGGTGGATGAAAGGGAAATCTCATAGCGGAGGCACATAAGAGAAGGTCTCGACAAGGGTTTGTTCTTACAGCAGCATGGTTCCACAGTCAGGGTTCCCTCACTGTCTGACTTTTCTAGGCTTGAAATACTGCCTTTTTGCTTTGTAAAGTACTTTCTTAGCCAGAGAGATAAATGAGTCTTTGTCCGCTCAGGTTACAGACAGAAGGTCAATTAGTTTCTCTTGGCCATCCAGTCTGGTTTTCCTTTTCATGCGATTGAATCTAAACTTGATCGCTCTGGCTTCTTAACCCAGGCCTCTGCTTCCTGTCCACACTTTGTTTGTTCCATAAAGAACACTATAGTATCAGAATCATCAGATGGGCCCATGATGTGAGATAGCAGCACAGTGTAAATGTGCTGATGCTGTCAAGCCCTTTTTCTTCTCTCCAGTCGCACTAGTAAGCGATTCATATTTTGCTTTTACAGTGCCTCGCGGTCATGATCATTTTCGCGAGGAGAACAAATTGGCTTGACAGAGAGGGCCTCTACATTCCTCTGCAGACGGACAGATGGTTTGAAGAGATTGTACTCTGTTCCCTTATGTTATACTCAACTGGACAACCACAAAAAACACACACACACAATACCATTAGAATACTAATAAAACAATATGTGTATCCTGCATGTTTTCGATTGTTAGACGCTTGATTTCAGTGCTTCTATATGGTATCGCTGCTTATGATGGATACCAAAATGTCACATTAGGCTGCCTCTAAATAACACACCTCTTCCACACACACATATTAAACCATGGTGTATTATAAAGTATGCTATATATCCATGTTGCTCTATAAGGTAGACATAATCCTAAATAGAATAGAATTAAATAGAAACCTTATTACCTACATGACCACGGGGTTTCCTTTTTGAAGTCCTTTACTATTTCCTTTACCCCTAGACTTTGCTGCCTGATAATCAGAAAAAAATGTTCATGTGTTCACTTCCAATGCATTTTGCATTTTGGCACGGTTGATGCTGATGCACAAACATTTGTGCCTCTTGTCTGCCTAATCCAGTGTGTATGGGAAGCGCTGATCACATGCTTCCCATGCACAGCATAGCCAGAGGAGGAGGAGCGAGGTCTGTCAGTGAATCCTCCATCTCTCTATAGTGTACACATGGGCTTGCAGCTCACTGCAAAGCCATAGTCCATTTCAATGGGGTGTGTGAATGAAAGAGGAGAGAGAACTACAAGCTCGCCCTCCCTATTCTTTAATCGGTTTCATACTGGCACTGAACTGAACTAGCTGAGCCCAGATTCAGCATTGCTGATCTTTGAAAAAATATCAAGGCAAGCCACACATGCTCTTGAGGTTAAGCTTCATTATATGGTCACAACCGCATGTAAAGGAACTTGATGATTTCACTCATTTGCAAATTGGAGCTGTTGGAGCATCTTGGCAACTTTGAACAACCAAAAACATTTTTTTGTTTGTGGTTCATTTTTTCATCAAGTACAAATATAGCCTTCCAATTGTAGATGTGTAAAGATCCATTTTCAATAATTTAATCAATTTTACACGTATAAAGAACTCCGCTTTGTGGATGTTGAACTGTCATTCAACATCCATATTTTTTTGTTGCTACGGTCTCTCAACCATCTTTTCAGTGCTGTAGCTGTTTTGAAGATCACAGAAGCAAAAACTCAAGACACCATGAAGGAGGCCTGGTAATGCAAGGGCAAGTCAGCATAAATTGTGTATTAGTTGCAAAGATTTTTTCACCCAGTGTAAAATTCCTCTCCTCTGTGATACTTTTACCGTCTCCTTCCAATTACTGGGATAAGTGTCCATATTCATTTGGGAAGGTGGAACAACTACTGGTCACAATGTCCACTTTGCAAAGGCACCAGACTGCAGGTGGGCTCTCAATGCCATACATTAGGCATGGTTTCTGGTCATTTGTGTTGAGACTGCTCTTGACATGGCTCAACTCTGAAGGTGAGGTATCTTGGAAACTAATCGAAATAAGCTTAGCCTTTCCCTATAGGTTGGAGGATTTCGTTTACTCTGCACTCTCTCTTAAGCGCTCCAAGCATTGTTTGGGTCCTATATTATATTCTTCTTGTCTGTCTGTGTGGTGCACAATGGTAAAACAACTGAAAACATCACTGAAGTGGCATTCTTCACCATCCAGTTTTTCAACATTACTATTTTCTCTCTTGAGGTTTCCTATTTTCTTTCTGGGTTGATCAAAACATCCATGCTCTGGCAGATATCTTTATAGGAGCTGTTGCCTTTACTCTTTTAATTACTTACATGACACGTAAACTGTCTCCAGTATCAACCACAAGCTTTACATAAATTCTGCATTTAATCTTGGACAAACAGATAGTACCTGTTTGTAGGCTCATTCATGTAAATGTATGGGGAGTCTATGGAGAATTTTTGGAATCGGGTGTGGTACACAATGTCAAATGTTTTGAGAGCTGAAATGGCATGCTCGATCACAGTTTTGTTTCTGATCAAAATAATACTCTGTCTGCAAAGATTTCAATTTGACTGACTTTTTCTCCAACTGAATTTTGTCATAACATGGATTGAAAGCGACCTTTTTAGTCAACATTCACCAAAAACTACCATATAGAATTTTTTTTCTCCTTTATATCTATCCATGTATGCAACAAAAGAAAATGAAATCCTGAATTGTGCCATGGCCAGCTCTCCTGAGGTAATAATACATTGCACACTGATCTTGTGATCTTTGACCTTTCCGTTCTTGGAACCTCTGGATTTAGGAATTCTCTCCCGGTCGTTCTCGCAGTTTTGCTCAAGTTCAGTCACGGCAGATGAGCGATGTCTGTAAACAGCGATCTTAAAATCATTCTGCAAATTGGCCACTGGCACTCATGTCTGGGGTTTTGCCGGGCTGCTGAAAGATCTTTGACATTCTTGCTCTGAAGCTAATCCAGTGTTGATTTGGCTGCCTCGGGTTACTGTCTCACTGGAACATAAATCCTCTTTCCAATCAAAGGTCATTGGCAAGTTTTCTATGGGAATTTGCCTGTATTTGGTTTCATCCATTGTTTCTCCAATCCTTAGTTGCCCAGTCCATTGCACCAAAAAGCCCACCCGCAAAATGTGTCTTCACTCATTTTGGAAAGCCACTTTAAAGGGGTTGACAACATTCGGACTACAGCACTTTACTTGTTAATTTTGGTTAACATTGTAAAAAAAAGAAAAGAAAGTCAATTCCAAAAAAAATCTAGCTCACCTTTAAACATCAAGTATATCAATGTGTGTTCAAGACTTTCAGTAAATCCCAGCATCACGGCTGAATTGATGACGACCACATCACACAAAAGACAAAAATAAAGAAGACTCATCTGCTTGTGCCTGTAACTGTAGCAGAAGTTGGTGAATATGACGGTGCATCACAATCACCGAGTGCAAGCCTAACCTGAGCTATAAGAGGCTGTTTACAAAGAGGAGGAAAAACACGGCATTATGGAGCTGAGAGGCGGAAACCTATTGTGGGAGCAAGATCCACATTTCAAGAGGGACATTGTGCTGATTATGCCTATTTACTATATAGATGCTTCTTGCCACAACACGCTTCCACAACACACTTAGCCAAACAATTAGACGGTGTTTACACGGCTCAACAACTAAAGTTAAAGGAGTTCTCCAGTTTCCTCTGATTTCCTTCGGTGATTGTAACTTTTTAAATGAAACTGAGGCAATAACCAACCTAGGTTCCCCTACAACCAAACTGCATTCTTAAAAATGTTAAAGGGGAAACGTATTTTGTCGTGGCTTACCTTTGTTTATGACGCATTTCTAATCAGCATGTTTTGCATATCATGTTGAGCAGCGTTTCAACCAGTTTTGTTGCTTTTGGCCACCAAAACTACTTGGTTAAGGTCAGTGAAATTATAGGTTTAGGCATAAAAACTGTAATGCAATCTAACATTACATATGCAACAACCGAACACCACTGTTGCTTCATAAAGGACTCAAACTTGGGTCGCCTGGGTGAAAATCAGTTGTTTGACCCATCCACCCATCCCAACTCCAGACTAAATTATTACAAATGTTCTTGTGATAAATTACAAACATATTCCACGATGTTTGTTTGGTCCCTTCAAACATACCTGAGACTGCAGTTTAGTCATATGAAAACATAATTTTTAAGAGACAGGGTTCTAATACCATCATGTGACTTGTTAGCATATTGTTGAATATTATATTCAGGGTAGGCCAGCATGCCAGCAAGCTAGCGGCACTTGGCTATCCAGCCCACGTTCGTCCTGGTACAGTCAAAAAATATCAATAGTAATCAACAGGGAGCATCTCTAACTGTGTTAATACTGCCATCTGGTATTGTATGGACTGACTACATTATCCAGGAGACTGAAATAACTTTTTGTTGCTGGATTCTAGCTTTGAATCAACTGGACGGCCATGAGGACAAACGGATAAACAGTGTTCAAATCAGAAAGGCTGCTATTCAAAATGGATAGAAATGTGCACTGGCTCTCAAAAAACACATTTGTATTGTGGATTAATGTGCTTAGAATAACAAAAAAAAAAAAAAAAATCTAATTTAATCCATTTTGAATTCAGGCTGTAACGCCACAAAATGTGGAAAGCAGTTGCGGGGGTTACTTTTGGAAGGCATTGTGTTTTACTATCTGGCATAACTGCTGAAAAAAAAGCTTGCATTGTGCTTGAATCCACCACGCGCTCATACCGTCTCAATGGACTAACGTGTATCCTGATCTAATTAATGTGGAGGTCTCTGTGGCTCAGATGCCTGGTGAAAAGGAAGGTAATAGTCCAACTGTGTTATGTAAAATCAAAGAGTTTTGTGATGATTAGATCAGAGAATTATTTTCTTTAATTTTCGGTGTATTTAAGATTGTTTTTCTTTTCTTTTTTTGAATAATAGGGATTACACGGTTGAGGATGGCTGCCACAGGGAGTTGTTGGAGGGGGGTCTGACTGTGTCATTATGTAAACATGCTTTAAATCTCAATAAAAAAAAAAAGAAAGAATCACAGAATACAATAAAATGGGAAACTGATAAATATGTTGCCTCAAAGCAACATTGTACCACAAGGAAACCACAGTACGCCATCGCAATGCTAATAGGAATTTAAGTGTAGGATACTATATTTAATCATCTTGCTAACTCACATTTTATTACTGCATTACTGGATACAAACCGCACATTTCATGTTCTCTGTAAGGTCAAATTTGCATACTTTTGCATCAGTCATGCTTTCATTTAGAGGATAAGTAGGAAAATGTGCAGTGGAAACAGAGGGGAGAAAACTACAGAGTAGGCACTCCCAGCTCAGGATGGTGAGGATGTAATAGGATTTAGTGGCGAGGAAGACAATAGGATGGCAACAACCATGGAAGGAGGAAGTGAAAGTTAGGTTGAGGATGCGAATTTTTTCCCCCCCTAGAATAGCAAAGTCACGACCTAATTGTCTTACATTCATTCTCTACAGCCTTTCCCTAATCTTAGCCGTAACCAGATTATGCCTTACCTTAACATGAACAGTATCCTTAACCTAACCCTAACCAATCAGCCTAAATAACCGCTCAAATGTCTTCACCATCCTTGGAAAAAAAAGTTAGAGAAAAGTGTAATGTAAGTGTTGCTGCTGTGTTTACTGTGATCTGGAAAGTCAGTTTTACCATAATGGAAAAAAAAAATCTAGTGCAAGTGAAGGTCCACAGTGCATTGAGTGTATATTTTATGTATGTAAATATGCATGTAATCCGCTGCTTTCTGTTACATTTTTTTTACTGCGCAATTTGATTACTTATGTTTTCCAAAGCTTCAGCAAGAGAAGGCAAAAAAAGAAAAAAGGAAAAAGAGAGAGAGAGTAGAGTGTAGAGAATAGCTTTATTTTTCCAAATAAACATACATAAAGCAAAAAAAAATCTTCAGCATTATGCCTGCATATTTGAATCAATATATTGATTATGTACGTATTATGTAACTTTAATGTTATACAAAGTTAATAACAAGTATTATTATGTGTCTATGTTATGTCAAAATACCAAATCATATGTTTTTTCTTCTTTCCTCAGTGAAGTCATACTACATCACAATATATCATGTAAACTGCCTATTCATAGAAGGTAAAAGTTAAAGGATGATGCATAATACATGCAGACAATGTACACAATCAACCACATCAAAAAATGTCAATATAAATCAATTTGTTTGATGTATGTGAAAACTGTTTGATTGTAGCTTGGGAGTGTCAAATTTCTCTTCTCCTCTGATCGCTTTAAACGTGACTGATGTCTCCCTTTAGCCATGCAAGAACAACAAATAAATAAAACGTTTTGGAGAATAAAACAGGGAGAATTAACTCGCTAGGTTATTCATGAGCTATATGCTTGTGCTGGCCAGTGGCTGCACCAGAAGCATATGGTGGAGTAAATTGAGACGGGTTGAGAGGAACAGGTGGTCAGTTTAGCTCGGAGGATGAGGTGAGGGTCCCAGGAGGGAAGAAGGAAGAGAGAGAGAGAGAGAGAGAGAAATGGGAGGAGGAGGAAGGCGCTTCACAGGCTTATTCACCTGCAAGCAGACAGACAAACAGGACACAAATAATCAAATCAAATCTACAAATGGTCACTTTAATTGGGTCCAGTCTATCATAGTTTAAATCTGCGCGGGCGTGTGGGTGTGTGTGGGTGAAATATAGCACGGGAAATCTCTGGGAACATTTTGAAAACCAGCAACACTTGCGTATGTCGTATTTCTGGAAAATGAAAAAAATAAAACAAGTGTTCACTTGTTAAAGCATGCATCGCGAAACTATTCTTGGCACTGCTTAATTGACACACTTGAATGACTTGAGCGTTTGTTGATTTCCAGTCTAAATTACTGAGTGGGTTGATGGATTTTGTGGCACAGTTTCATACATCGAGGAGAGAATGGTCGTGATTTGCTAATAAATAAACTCATTACTGCACATGTACAAGATTTTCCATTAAATGGAGTCCCATCTCAAGTATTAGCTTCTTCATTCTTCGGTTTCACACTGGCAACCCCTCCCCATCCCTCCACCCCCTCCCCACACACATGCACACATACACACACACACACACACAGACGCAGGCAGCCTCTTTTTCTTTCTTCCAGTATCTCCCTGTGAGCAGCCGTGGGGATGGGATATAGCCCGGGGGCACTTATTTCCCTGAGCAAGCAGCCTGCGATTGCACACTAGCCTAATAAACCTTAAAGTACATCCAGCCCCCATTTCTCTTTCTCATCCCTCTCCATCTTCCTCCCTCCAACCTTAAATATCTCAATAAATATATATATTGCAAGTGTGGCTGAGGCTAACATGCATTATATCTCTGGCCTAACATTACAGCGGGATTCTGTTAAAGGAAAAATCGACCTTCCAAAGGCGATGTGCCTCAACATTTCCGGGCCCCTTGTTATTGTTATTGGTGGTCGACTTTTTTTTTATTATTCCAACACAACTGCAACACTGTTTGATCATGGATTTTTTTTTCTTTTTTTATGTATTGTAAACATCACCAGTCAACACCAGGTTTTGGTGTCAGTCTCTCAAAATAAAAGAGCAGAGGTTTCCTTCTTGACTCACCAGGTCACATCTTTGTTCAATCCACTGCAGAAGAGGAAGTTTGTCCACTGACAATGGCCTAAATAGATCACAGAGTAATAGAGTAGGACACTGAGTGCACCATCACTGGCTAGCCGGCAGTTTTGGAAATAAATTACAATAAGATATGCTAGGCTTCAGACAATATTAACTGTAAGTCGAGATTGGTTGTATTTCAAGAGTGGAATCGCCTCTAAATTGGTCATGTGATGAGAGGATCAATCTGGACTGGATAGTTTAGAAAATGTCATGTTTTAAGACTTCTGATCCTGTTTATAGCCCATTTTCACAGAATACAAATCCATCCCCATGTCCAGCTGGCTTGTAATGACTTTCACCTTCTAAAAACATCCTTAAAAGCAGAAGACACGCCTCAGAGACACAACGTAGTTACGAGGTGAATAAGCTTGCTAGATCTTGTCTGGCTCTTGATTGCGCAAGCATAGCAACAACAACAACAACAAAAAAGCTTAAGATAAAAATGATCGTTTGATCAGATCAGAGGAAGATTATTTATGGTACAAGTGCATTGAAATACATAATCCAGATGCATTGATGGGAAAGCACCATCGTCCTGTGCTGCTGTGGCTGTGTTGCCTGGCTCAGTCAAGGCCCCGCTGCTTGTTTTGGTTTTTACTATGTCTGCTAGTGTGTTTTATTTGGTAATTTAACAGTGTTGTTGGTTCGGCACCTATTACACACCCGTTTGGGCAGGAAGGGGCACCCTTGCTGTGATCCCTCTCAAGATTTCTTCCCTTTTCATCTGTGTTTTTTTTTTGGGGGGCCTGTTTGAGACTGTAAACGGTGGCTTTGTGCTTCAAATAAACCTGAATCTTAACTTGAACATGTAAATGGTGACATAACCAGGGACATTAACTTCCAAAAGTGGTGCGGCGAATGCACTTTATGACTTTATACAGCTCTAACACTTGTTGCATTTTGAGGACAGTAACCTCAGACGCGCCTCGCACTTCACAAAGTAGTTGCCAGAAGTCATTTCGGGAAATATGGGGGAAAACTAACCAGAGCAGACACAAACAAGATAGGTGGAGAGAAAGCCGATAGACCAAAGAGTTACATCTCAACACGTCATCATCAACATACATTACTATTGATGATATCTAACAGGGCAACGGCATCCGAATGTGAATTTTTCCTGTGAAAGCCTACCTTTTTGATCAATTCCCTTTCTTCTTTAATTCATGATTTTCTGCCACAGCCGCAAGAAAAGAACAGGAGGAATGTTTGATTTGGAGCGCACGAAGGATAGAGATTGATAACAATAACCATTAATGATAAGACAAAAAAAAAAAAGGCTTTTACTCAGCCGTTTTTTTTTTTAATTTTCATTTTTTTACCAAACCTGCTCTTTTACAAACCTGTTTCATTACCCCTGCTTGTAGATTTTAGACAAAGCACCAGTTGGGCAGGACATATGGCAGGCACAATGTGATGGAAAATGCGGGTAGTGTTGTGTGTCATTGCTTCATTGTATGCAGATGTTTGACTGGAGGGGGGGAAATACTTATCACACGAAAAGAATTTTGTTTTTTATTAACAATTTTAATTAACAGTCCTGACACTGACATATATTACTGTTATTTCAACCTTCCACTAAAGGGTTGATACTTTCAGGAACCCCCTGCAACTTTTCTGAATGACAGTTTTACTTTGCAGCGTGCAGGAAGATTGGCTGCAGGTACCACTGGCATACCCTCAGGGTGTGCATCCTTCGACAAGCTGCTTTCATCAGCTTATTGGTTCATATAAATTGCCCTCTTCCTGACACATGCCGTCAATAGCGCGGACACACATGGTAAAGCCCTACAGTCTTTATGAATTTTTAATTGGAACTGTTACCCCCTGTGCAGCACATGGCATGATTGCCTTGCAAATATGTGCTGGTGATGAGTTCAGTGCCCAGTCGGTCAGACAGCCACTTCAACAACGCAGAACGGTCCAAACGGCTTTCACAACTGACAGCTCGCTAAATAAGAACAAACTGGTGCCGGACGTGATGCTGGACCGCGTTAACACGTCCTTTCCCTGCACGCGTTGTAAATCTGGAAAATTCGGCGACGCCACCTCTCCAAATGGCAGCAGTCACAACAGCCCCTCTAAGCGGGTGTCTTGTGCAAAACGTGAGGGCTTATGGGCCTTGTGCCGCGCATCCATCACACTGATTCTTTGGGCATCATCATCCTATATAAAGTCCTTAGTATAATAACGTTGTCAGTGGATCTGGCGCGAGGTGTCTTCACACTGCCAGTGTCAGTTCGTTTAGATGCTCCCTCTGAGCCCTGGCAGCTATCATTGCTCATAACCACCGTGTCAGTCAAAGAAGGGGGCAGCAACACAGCACCCTGCCCTTCGGAGGTGCTAACATAATGAAAGAAAGACGCCAAGGCTCCATGAGAAGATGTGTTAAATGTTGTTTCTATGAATACCAGATGTGCGACTTGGGCAGGAAGAGCCAGTAATGGAAGCAAACTACTTTTGACACTCTTGACTGTCAGTTAGTCTGCGTTGGTGAAGCACATTCGCTGAGACACAAGCACTCCCAGCAGCAAGTGACTGCTCGCCCCTGGATCCCTTACTTGTCAAATGTTATTTTGAAATAAGCATGTGGGATCTGTATTTTGATAGCACAGCCTCAAATGTCACCTTGTGTTGATCATCATCACAAGACTTCGCAACTTGCAGAATAACAATAGCAACTTGTGGCTCCGTCTGGGCAGCGGGGAGCAAATACAATCACGATAATCGCTTCATTAATATCTCCGCTAGCCAAAAGATTGTGCACGCACATTAAGAGAGGGGAGCAAAATGACCCGTATACACCCTAAATTCTTCATGCTAAATCTGGAACGTGTTCATTACCAGGCACTTGTAGTGTGAGACAGCGTTCCTCCCTCATCACGCATTCATGAAATGTATTTATGGACTGTCAGTCAGGAAACAGGATACAGGCAGAAAAACATCTGCAGGCAGTACATGCTGGTGTCTAGAAGGGATACAGGAAAATTCAGGAAGTGTTCATCCTCACCACAGTTATTGCTATGGAAACACAACGTCTGACTGAGGTGGGATTAAGGCTGGCGGGAAATGATACTTTATCAACTGATTTCACAATCAGCACAAATGTAAAACTGGTGCAGTTTACTGTATGATGGAAATTTCAGTACATCCCCTCGTGTTTATGCTGCATTATGAGAGTAATGCAGCAGTTTGCATTGTTTTACACGGGGGAATCGTTATCAAATAAGACAAAGGCTGATTATAGCATGGAAAAACACCACAAGTATTTTTTTTTTACCAACATGTAACATGAGCTTGATTACTCCTATGGCTAAAAAATTCCACTCTGTATACTGTACATAACCACTTTGTAATGCAGATGTAGACTAATTCCCTTTGCTTGCCGTTGCCACTGACACACTGACAGAAATGTGTATCGTTAGCTTTATTAATATCCTGCCAGGAAGACACAACTCTCCTGACTTGTCACTCATAATCATAATAGGTCTTGATAGGCGCTGTCATCTCTGAAGGGCAGGTCACATTAATGTGCATCAGTCCACTACTGTTTGATTTTCTAAGCACAGGAGATAGCACGGGATGTGAGCTGGACTGCTCACTGCAGAAAGTCATCTGGTCTCAGGGTTAAATTCTTGTTTCCCTTCAAACGGTTTAAGAAATCTGCCAGTGGGATGAAATAATCCCAACCGTTTTCAATGCTAATGAACATGAATTTTCTTGAGTCGAGTTTTGTTTTGTAGATGCAAGTGGGCAGATCTGCCGTATCGTGACTAAGCCCATTTCAACATATTTTAAAAAAAAATCTTTGCACTGGAAGAAACAAGTTGGATTATCTCATCTCAATGGCAGAATTGTTCTCTTGTTATAAGAAACAAAATAAAACCGAGTGTAAGAACAAGTGGAATGGAGGTTTTTGCAGGTCTCTCCTGGTTTACACACATGTGTAAATAATTCTTAACCTTCATGCATGCACAGCTGAGGACAAAGTGTGGCATGGTGTCTGTAAGGAGGATAATTTTGACAACAAATTAGGGTCATGTATGGATTTACATCTTGAATAAGTACGTGCAGTGCGCATGCATGCTCATACTCAGAGTGTACACATACTCAAGAACACACACACACACAAGTCCAAGTGAAAGGTAGTATGGGTGCAATCATTAGTTACAGTGGGATATTTAATCTTTTCTTTCACCACTTAAGCTCCAGCTGTCCATTGTGAAATTCCTCCTGGGCGTCAGCCGCGTAAATGAAAGGAGCCACGGTGACTCATAGCACTCCTGTGAGAGGTCAATCAGTTATTCATGAGCTTTACTTTTATTTTAAAATGCAAAATCCTTTTCAACTTGGAAACATTTAAAGGTGAATCCTTAGATTGGTGTTTGATGTGGGGCTTTAATAAAAGAGATTCCTTATAACAATGCGAGTCAAAGCAACAGGGGGTTCCCACATCAAAAGCAAACATGCATGCCGGCTCCCTTTCTTTTTTTTTTTTGTCATATTCAGTAGATATCAAATGAAAGATGTAAGCGAGGTATTTCATCAGAGATTGACACAATCTGTTCACTGCTGATTTATTTGTTTCTAATCAGGCGAGACAGAAGGGGAGGATGAGGAGGAAGTCAGACATTGTGGCCACATGCCGTCTTCTCTCACCCTTTCTTCTCATTTGACAATACATCTATCTGCGTCCTCTGGGGAGTTTAACAGTCCATGGATAACAAACTACAGTATCATTCCAGATTTTTGCGGGTCCTTTTTAATAATGCCAATGTCCTTATCATCCCTCAAATAAAGAGCAGGCTCAAAAGTCGCTGCTTTATTCCAGGCCTTGCCCATCTCTGCCTCCCGTTTCCCCCACTTCCCCGCAACCCAATTAGGCTGGTGCAGAACTGTGCAATGTTGCCGAAAAGCCCTGAGCACTACGGTGGCGCTGAAAGCCCAAGGTGTGTTATTATCTTGTATTAGTGCACCACCTGCCTTGCCATAATGATTAGCTAATTGGTTCAGTGCGTGTCTGGAAATAATAAAGGAAGGAGACATTTTACTCTGATTAAGGAAGCACATCAACCGACTGAGAGCTAGGCCACTCAGATCCACACAAAGTACACTTAATGGCTGCAGATGAGAGTTAGGATAAGTCTGCACAGCATGGATTAAATACCAACTGCATGCATCGATGTTCAGACCTCAGTTTTAAGTGGTGTTGGTATTCCATATTACGCTTAGGCAGCTTGATGTGTGGGGTGCGGTTTCCCCAAAAAATCAAGGTGTGTTCTTGATATTCTTGATGCAGACATACAATTTGTCTTTCCTTTCAAATAGGGCTGTACCACATCAAATAAAATAAATTTGTATGAGAAAAAAGTGTCATATCATGATATCAACAATATATCAGCGTCTTGATGTGTTGCATTATCAAGCACGAACCTTACCTTACAGCCACAACAACACACAGCAGCGTCAGCCTCTTACCAGGAATTAGTTCAGTGGCCACCTGAGTATAATTCAAGCCATTCAGGGTTTCCCATTTGCGCCATTAGTTTCACATAACCCCTGCCCCCCCCTCTCACCGTGCAACCAGCACTTTTGTCTCCTCGGACACACGGTCTTAAACATGTTATTAGCAGAGCTGTGGTAGAGCTCGTTGTTATCTTTATGACAGCTCAAATGTCTCTCTACTACAGATTATTGGACAATGAAAGTGTCATCCAGTACCGCGTTAGTTTTCCACATGTCATTAACAAGCGCGGCTCACCTGGCTGTTTTGATAATGGAGTGACGGTGAAGGAGAAGCAAGGTGAGCAGGGTAAAATAAGAGCAAAATACTAAAATAAGGTGGAGAATTATCTAGAATTAAAAAGGTAAAACAAGAAATAGCAGGTTAGATACGAAGAAAAATGCTCTCTATTGCTGTGGTCCCATCGTTGAGTGCTATGGATTGTTTCCCTGTAGATTAAAACGCAAATCCCGAACACCGAGTTTATCAGGCAATCTCAAAACCATTCAATCTGAATTTGTTGAACTTGAACGCAAAGTTTAAATCAAGTCCACCACGGCGTTTGCACTGGTGGTGTGAGGCAGCAGCAGCTCCTCCACACCTCGTTTGCTTCCTCTTAGTTTGTTGTCTTCATTTTTCTACAACTTATTAGAATAAGATTTTAGTAAGACTGTCTTCCGCAGAGAAACCCTTACATTTTGGTGTAGGTAGCTGTTATTGTTCATTCTACGCTCCAGACAGCGACCCTGTTATCACCCGCAAAGCGCGACTGATTGGCCAGATACTGTCCACGCCCACTGTCTGGATAGGCCAAGCACAATGACGGACAGATAGGGCAGCCGAAGAGAAAACACACTCCTGCTCTGACCGAACAGTTTGGCCAGGAGGGGAGTCGCAGAAGGAGGTCACTGTAGCTGCTGAATTCTGACCCTCTCCCTCAGAGTAAAATTTAAAAAAGCATGACCCTCCCTTATTTTCCTCCGGTGTACGGCTCCCGTAAATTTCAGAAGGTTCCTAATTGCCTGTGTAGGGTATACCGGGGTATAAAACATAATAGACTGTGAAGCGAACCACTTCACCAGAGGTCAAGTCGCTCACTGTCGGTATGAAAAGAGTTTTCATTTTTGAAGTATACGCTTCACGAGATCAGTCACTGGCAGCAAATAACGGAGGACTGTGTTGAAATTCTTGCATTTCCCTCTTGCCCTATTTCGTTCTCGCACAGATTTGAAACATGAAGCGTTTGTCTTCAGAGCAATGACCGAAATGTTGGCCAGATTACCCTGACAGTATTTCCACGGTTTCCTCAAGTTACAGATGAGCTCTTTCTGACTGCATGACCGGTACGAGTGAAGCTGTGCAACTCAAAGGACTTGTGGAATTACACAGCATTAAAGAGAGAGAGGGAGTGTGTGTGTGTGTGTGTGTGTGTGTGTGTGTGTGTGTGTGTGAAAAGAGCAGGACGGCGATATATATGGAACTGACAAAGAAACGGCTGCTGTTACTAAACATCACTTGATGCAACAGTGTCTGTGATCACACTGCTGATGTTTGCTGTACATAATAGATGAACATCTGATACAGACAGACACGCTGTGATTTTCACATCAAGCACGGCTGTGTTGGTGTGAGAGGGCCTCAGCCACGGGTGTCTGCAAAAGCTGTTCGCTCAGTTTCAAATATGTCTCAGACTTCAAGCCTCATCTAAATGGACAGAAAACCCAAAACACAATTTTTGCAATTTTGTTGTTGTCTTAGCTGATATAGTTATACCTCAGTGAAGCTGTAAATGGGTTAATGTTGACTATATCTGAACACAAACATTAAAATACAGTGATTTTATTTACTTTTTCAAACTAATTCTTCAATGATTGGTGCATAGGTTTGACACTTTTCAGTCTTTCTAGGGATTGTTGTCAGGAAAATATACATTTTTTCTTTTTTTCATCAATGCCCTCATGTTGTATTTCCTTGCAAAGTGTGAGCACACATCAGTATAACACTGTATGTGCTGATTATTAAATCATCCATTCATTCATGGATGAATTTATTAGCAGATTTCTTCATTTATTCGGGCCTCGTTCAGCCTTCCTGTTCGGTGCATACCACCAACGTGCTGAAATTAACCTGACACTTGAATCTTGATGTCCTTTGTGTTTGACTGTGCCTGAAACCTGTATTTTAATTGGAATTATGAAAGATTTTTTAATCAAAATCAGCATTAAGATATTAACTACTATTCATTTTGACTATATTCCACTTGTTTTACTGTAATCTATGGTATATCCAGTTTTTGACCCAGAAATGGCCCATGTTCCCCCCGTTGGGATGTTTAAAACATAATAATTTTTATATGTCAAATGTATAATCATTTATTAAACTTAAGTGACTTATGGCTCCTAAATATTTCATATACTCTGAATAAATTTATTTCAGTTTCATTTTTTCAAGTTTACATTTGCACCGCAAGGCCAAATCGTGGGTGATCACAGACCGAGACAACACGTCCTGGGATTTTGTAAGCACCCATCTTAAACGGCGCTGGGGGGCTGCTTAGCGTCTGGCTGGTCCCAGGCCACCGCGGCTACATGGGTCGGGGTGGTTGTCACCGGGATGAATAGTGAGGGGAAGTTGGCTAATTGCAGAGGTTGCCCTGGGGAGTCCCCAGGCAGAGGAGATAACGTGAGCGCTCCGCCGGGGCCTTATCCATGAGTAATGACCTTGGCTGTCTCCATACACACATGCACACACACACACACACACAAAAGACACATACAAGCTCCCTGGACGGAGTGACATCATCGCAAGGTAACCAAGTGGATAAGTGAGTGCAAGCTGAGTGGTGAGGGGATTGGCTGCATTTTTAAGGTGCACTGGGAGGCTGAGGAGAGCGGTGGCTAAATGGTCCATTAGCACAATCTGCACATAGACTCTCGGGGTTTGGAAAGATGAAGCGGCTCTCCTCAGTCATTCATTCATTCATTCATTCATTCATTCATTCATTCATTCAAACCTACATTTAAACCTTGAAAAATCATTGAGGTTTCCTTCATTTGCAATCATGTGGAGAAGAAACACTTGACTTGAAGACCGTTAGCAGAGCCAGTTTGTTAGGGCCCTGTGGTCCAGCCCAGCAATCACGTTATATAGGGTGGTGAATGTCCAATCAGGGATTTATGGATGAAAAGATAGAGGTGTTTATTATGCCTCTGTGCCAGAGAGGTCCAACCAACTCTGTTATATAAAATGCAATGATGAGCATCATAGGGATGTCTGTAAATGAATCTTAGGGCAGAGCGATAAACCGAGTCTAGGGGTTTGAGCGAGGTAGCAGCAGCATGTCCCTAGATTATATCACCATAATCTGGGACTGATACAAAGACTGCCTCAACTATACTTTTCCAAAAATTCAGTGGAAACTGGATCTGTCTCTGTGCAAAACAAAAGCTTCAACATGGAGAATCACACACTTTCTTCCACAGCGAGAATCAACACACTTTCCTCCACCCGTGCAGTCGTCAGTAAACCACAACAGAAATGTCCTTGCATAGGTGCGAAAGTAAAGTCTCGAATCCAGTGATTAATTGGCGGATGAAAAAGAGCTAGCCAAAAAAACCCACTCACAAATCTTAAGCAATCAATGTAGCATTCAGCGCAACCTTGTTTCATCTGCATATAAATGACTGTACGCGATAATAACTTCTGTTGGAGACAGTTTACATGATCGGTGTTGTTTGTTCCATTTTCTACCACGATTAACAATACGGTGCGGAAACTGCATGAGCAACCCTAACAAATAGGAGATGTTCTCGGGAGAAACACATTGTTGTTGAATGTAAATCTGCTAATATTGCCGCCATTACTGTCTTGTAACCTTCAGCAGCAACATTGTTTTTGAATAATTAAATGTGGGTGTTGCTATGAATAAAACACAAGCGAAAAAAAAAAAAGGATGATATTGTTTTTTTTATTGTACAGTCCCTCTGTTAGTGACAGCAGTGGGGCCATTTTATTTATCCCACTTTAGTGATCCAACAAAAAGCAATCAAGATTGTGTTAACATAATCAGAGGAGATTTAGACATTTGGAGACACGCAGTGGATAAAGCCACTGGGAAGCCACAGTATAAAGTGCTGGCTCTTTTAATTTTTTTTTTCTTCGAGAAACAAGAACATCTCCCGCATGTCTCTCCCCACCACCTTTTCATTTGTCAGCCATCTTGCGGTGATGTGCCCTACACATGCCACACAGTATGGAGCTACTGTAAGGATAATGAGAGCAGATGACAAGGACCTGTTCCATCAGACCCGCTATTTGGCAGTTACACCACCAACACCAACACCCCCATCACCGCCATCATTTTTTATCACTGCCATCTGCTGTATTCCAATGCAGCTGAAGTCATCTATAAATTATGAATTTACATTATGACACTGACAGTCAGTGGACAAGAGGAGAGAGAAAAAAAAAGATGGGAAATAAATGGCTTGGAAATAAATGTTGACTCGTGTATAGTCACTGGGCCTCATATCTGGAAAATGGCCAGGCATATTGTGCTTTCTTGGGGTTTCATATGAAATACATACACAGCTGTGTTTTGCATAATCGAACTCAGCAATTATTTTTTTGCATTGACTGCACAAATGGATATGATTTAATTTTTGATAAGACCAGGACTGCGCGCGCCACCTCCAGTCGTATTGATTATGTGAAATAAAGACCAAGTTATGCGGTGCTATGGCCCAACAGCTTAAACCAGAAATGATAGCTCTAGCCAGGATGCAGACTTACAACCTGTCATGGCTACTTGTTTTAGTCTGTATTCGCTGGGTACTGGTAAGAGAAAATAGCTTTGAAAATAAATAGCTCAATGTGCTGCAACAACACTTCCATCCCATTGTCAGGTTTGGTTTTTCCGTCTGAGGTGATGATATTTTTTTTTATTTCAAGATTAAAT
>OMLB01039348.1:11213-24461 GCA_900302555.1 Myripristis jacobus | reverse complement strand
TCCACACATCCCATCTTTATCAGGACTGATCACCTCAAGCCTGTCTGACCTTGGCAAGCAGATAAAACAGCAGACAGATAAGGAAGAGGGGCTGGGGAAAGATCAGGAGGGGAAGGGAGAGCGGAGATGAGTAGCTCACTACGAGATGCATTTTTTCCTTAAACTCTGGCTGTTTGAGAACGCCAATTTACATTGCCAGGGAAATCCTCCGGGAGGCTTTATGATAGATGAATAGGACTACTCTTCCAGGGGGAGGGGACGCAGTCTGGGATGACCCGCTTTTGCAAATTTGGCCCCAGGGAGAAGGAAAAGGAAGCTGCGAGACTTAAGCTTTTGCAGAGTGGATATCACTGTTGAGCCTCTCAAGCGACACGAGTGCTAAATTTATCATCGTGTCATATTTGGGATTACGAATTAGGCTTAATAGATGCAATATGCCCCGTCAGCAGGCCACTCTGAGTAAAACAGTTACTATTTAATAAAACACTACTATCATGAAACCTTTGGAAAAAAAAAATAATAATTGAAATGGCAGCTTCTAGGTGCTGTACCCAGGTGCTGTTTAGAGTTATTCAAACATTATTAAAATGGCCTTGATCAGATTTCAGTTTTGTTTTCTTTGACCAGAGGTTGAAAAAAATTAATTAAAAAACAACAAAAAAAAATCTGTTTCCTGAGTGTGACACCATGCTGTAGCCAGGACACATTTTGGGTGCTGCGCTGTTAAGAGAGTGGAAAGCATTACTGGATACCTACGGGGGGTAATTTGTATGTGCTTACAGGTATTAGGCCACCGCAGTGATGTTTTACATATTATTAAGGCCAATGCGATGAGTCAGCAGAGTAGCACGTATTGGAAATGGATAGAACTCCAGCAGATGAAGTGTTTCAATATAAAGTGATGGGCCATATGCCATTATTTAAAATATATATACATATATGACTCTGAAACTAAGAGCTGGCAGTAAAGTAAAACTCACTATTTCATGTTACTGGGGGTATTAGGTATCTTTGAAACCTTGGACATTGTCTTCAGTTTGTCCACCGTAAAATTTTGAGTTCAACCTCAGGCTTTTGGAAGGTTTCTATACAAGAAACTGCAGGAAGTCTGGAACCAACAGAAAACCATGCAATCCTTCAACATAAATTAAAATATGCAAACTGGCAAGCATTTATATGGTTATGAATTTTGAGATTTTCACATGACACCATGGTAACACCATGGTAACTGTGCACACTTGAATCTGATTGGTTGGCTGATGTCTGTTAAAAATGCATGCAGATACCTAAAACATAGTCGACATTTACTCCACTGTTGTTTATCAGTGTTCACCAACACATTCACATTGTAGAATCGATTGTAGCGAACACAACACCAACAAACAAACAGCTTTTTGTTACACTAAGCTGACAATGTTAGCCTACCTTAGCTGTTAGCGGTCACATCCCGCCTTTTTTTTTTTTTTTTTAAATCAAAATTGCTTCAAAAATATTGTGGTTATTTTCAAGCAGTTAACAGTAAAGTACTGTCGACACCGAAATTGTACTAGCCAAGACATTTTTGTGTCGATATGTGTTGTATTTAATCCATTCCACAATGTCAACAATACTGCCCATATAGCCAAATCATCTAGTAGCATCTCCATTGTTACGTTGTTCCAGATATTAGTCTGACCCATAAAAAAAAAATTGTGTGGCCAGAAATTTTTTACTTTGCTACAAAAATTAATTATGTCTCCATATTTTTGCTGTTGCATGGTAATGCTCTCCAAAGTGTCCTAGAGGAGAATTAATGGACTTAATGGCGGAGGCGTGCTTTACTGCTTACTCATCCAGCTGCCGCTCTGCCACTGAAAGGTATGAACTGTATGTGCATTTATTTTCCCTGTTGCTCAGGTGAGGCTGAAATAATATAGACTTTTCAGTTTACACTTTAAGTTCACACTTGCACATTTGTCATGCTTCATGTTACCCATGTCAGAACTTTCTGCCCACCATTTCAAAAGCCACTTGTGCTGTTTTTCTGTACTGTACTTGCTTTTAAGAAATTTTGATTAATGGATGTTACCTTTACACTGAAATCACCGAGGATCTGCGCTGGCGTAGCAGCTCTGTCAGATGACAGATCTAATCAAAGCCTCAGATTATGACAATAAATGAGTGAATGAGTGATAGCACAGGGAGATGGCTTGCTCCCATGAAGGCGCTAATAACCAAAGTGTGTGTGTCTCCATGTCCCCTCGTCGACACAGAGTAATGAGAAGTGACCCTTAATTGTGTTTTTCTGTTAAGGTGGCACGCTCTTAGCGAGGAAAGGCAGATTGAAGGAGGAGCCTCTCTGAAATTTGTTTATTCACGACACCAAATGCATGCAAAACTGATTGACTGATCAAATTCAGCTCTTGTTTTCAACATCGAAACTGCACGGTGTGAGGCAGGACAACATTTTTCCACCTTCTTTTTGAATATAGAGAATCACATACAAAACAGCAGTGACCAAACTGTCACACTTGCAGCATGTTTATGTAAAAAACATACATTAGATGCACCATATTGGCTAATCACAGTGTTTGTCTTGTGTCCATAAGGCTGAATTAGCTTTGAAGTGTCTCTCTGGCTTGGTGTTGTAATTGCACAGCTTCAGGAAGTGTCGCCCCACGGCTATACCATTCCATGCCTCCGTCTCCTCCAATCATGACAGTTGTATCCCAGCTCTGATTGGGCGGTTGCTGCAAGGAGTTCCTGACCTTTCAGATGGAGCCCATTTGGCCCGATGCGGTTGGCTGGTTTACATTCTGTCAAACATGAGACCGTGAGGCACAGAAAACTGTGTTCCTTCCAGAAAATGTCACCCTGCAGTGGCAGGTCTTCTCTGGCACAGCGCTGGCACTCTGTAGTGGTATTATTTTCAGGAAGCTCGGTGGAAGTTGATGCGTGTCTCTCGGTTGACCGGAAGAACTCTGATTTGCATTCAAAGTGTTCGCTCAAATAAACAACACTCGATGTGGTTCAAAAAGATCAGGCGTTTTGAAGAAGTTTAGAGGACAAAGTACATACTCTTTGCATCCAAAATAAGGGTGAGAACAGCGAGGGCAGACAGAGGGAGTTTCTTTGAAACTAGTGTGTTGTGGCTATGGCAATACCCGAGTGCAGGGGTGTCAAACTCAATCACTAAAGGGGCCACATTAAAAAAATCACCACCACTCGAGGGTCAAACAGGGCCTATCGTACATTCACTCTCTTCAGACATGTCCTGTGTTAAAACAATGACATGAAAAGAGGACACTGCATCATCCATTTTTTATGGCATAATAATTTGTATCTATAAGCCTACTGAATTCTTTCAAATGACAGCTAATCTCATCACATGGAATCAAAAAAAAAAACTCAAATAAATAAGAGTATAGAGTATAGAATTTAATAATTCAAAACATCAAAATGTAGACAAAAGCAAATGCACAAACAAGACTAAAACATAAAAATACTGGTCTCATAATGCCTCATAAGGTTATTCTCTTTCATTACGGCCACATCAGCTCCACATGAGACAGACGGGTTAATCCTTATTGCAAGCAAACAGGTAATCGAGCTCCCGCCTGCGCTGAAAACAGGCTGATGTCTGATGTGGACCGTGGGCCTCCAGTTTAACATTTGTGTTGCACCGTTTCCCCCTGTGTTTTCCCTGTGTTCCCTGCCTCCCTTGTGTTTTCCTGTCTGTCTCGCTCTGTGTATCTGTGGTGCGAGTGTGTGTGTGTGTGTGTGTGTGTGTGTGTCTCTCCCTCTGTCCCCTGCCTCCTCGTTGCACCAGCACACCTGCTCCTGGTTGCCATCAGCTCACCTGCCTTCCATCAGCTCTGCAGCGGAAGCGCCTGGCCAGATCGCCGCCTCGGCCACAGCGGTCAAACGTGCATCAAGTGCCTTTGGGCGCCGCTCCTCTTGCAAGCCCAACTGTGAAATACACATTAATGCAACAACATTTTCATGATTGTCGTGCTGTGTGTGTGTGTGTGTAAACTTCACTTGTTACTCTCACATAAATCCTACATTATTATTATAAAACTGAAAAAGTACTGTTTACAATCTTTGTCTGCGTGCTTTTCTCCACCCAGTGGCGATATGTGTGTACTATGTTCGGCTTTTCCAGGTGGCCTGCGTGCCGAAAATAACCGGATCTTGGGTGGAAAACTTTACACCCAATCAGTGTTGCCAGATTGGGTGATGATGATGACTAATGTTCCAAGTCCTTTGTTAAGGTTGTGGTACTGTGGTGATAATCGGGAAGGGAAAAAGAAGCCACCAGCCACCATCCACCAGCTGGCTCGCTGATGCGTTGTTCAGCACGTGCACGCGGCTAAAATGCACGGAGCCACCTCGGGCCGCAGCCGCACCTATAGTGGAAAAAGTCGCGCCACGTCACTGGTTATTCCTCGTGCCTCAGGATCACCTTCCTGCCAGCCTGCCAGCCTGCCGTACACCGCTTCCTCGTCTGTCAGCCCACACCACAGCGTCCCTCGCCACTTCTCCCTCGCCTGTCCTCCATGCCTCGTCAAGCCCGGTTACAGCCACCCTCGATCCTTCCTCCGCCTCGCCCTGTCTTCTCCACGTCACCTCCATCTATCTCCAATCCCCTTTCCTGACATAAACCTTCTTTTATTCACCGTCCTGTTGTTGTTGGACTCCTGCATTTGGGCCCACTTGAGTCATCACATAACATAGTGCCACAGAGGAAGGAGTGTGTAAGAACAGATGTAATGCCAGCAAAAGCACAAACTAGTTAGTTGTGATATTTAAAATAACACACACCCATATATATATATATATATACACACACTTGACTGGAGTTGAGTTTTATATTTTATTGGCTCCGCTTGGTACAAAATCTGGCACTAGATCATGATTCATTAGTTTTTTTGCTGGTGCCTCACCATCTTGGACCAAGCCAGCTGAGCCGGGATTGACTCTCGTGTTAATACATTGTATCTGATTGACAGAGCTTACAACAGGCTTGGCACTGGCATTACATTAGTTTTGATTTGCACAGCTAAATACAGTACAGATTCAAATACCCCCAAATGCCACCAGTGCGGCAGGAACGAGCCAAGTACAGAATCAGCAGAACACGCAAGTATTAAATTACACGGGCTTCAGCGTGCGTTTGTGGGAGTAAAAGCATTTATTTCCTGTGTAATTATTTTGACTTATGTTTGTCAGTGGGTGAGAAGTGTGATGTAGGAGCTCATCATGCCCATTCAAGGGTTTGGTATTTCCCCCCTACTTATATTTCTCTATTATGTAAGACTAATGCATAGCTTAGTGCATTATTGCTGAAAATTAAACATTTTCTTCACAGTGAGTAAGCAATACAAATAATTATTTTAGTTATTATGGGGCCTATTGCTGGCTTTCAGCTGCTTCATTTCAAGTGACTGGTACTTTCAAACATATACCATCTCTAAAAACACATACACATTGAAACACAAACATAGGAATATAATATATGAACTTACATGTCCCTATACCAGAGAAATGCTACATATGTCATAGATGTTACATATTTATAAACATATTTATGAACCCTCCTTTGGATATAGTGATAAGTGTAGTCCATTTTAAACATGCATGTGTAATTTCTAAGGATAACAACATTTTGGACCCATATCTGTTCATCATACTTACATGACAGTGGCGGCTGGTGACTCAAAAATCTTGGGAGGATGAATGCATTTCTGATATGTTAGACGCATGAAAACGTGTTAAACTCAAACACGCTTCATAGTGTCTGTGGGTATTCATATCGACTGGTACGATGTTAGCATTTAAAGCAACGCCGTGGAACTTTAATTTTGTGCTGATTTTGGCGACCCCTGTGGGCAACAGTGGTAGTGTTTCAGGAAATGACGACTGCATTTCCCGCGAGCAGAGGTCTTGATCTGGCCTTGTGGTGAAAGCAGCAAGATTGTTGTATATATATAATTAATACAGAGCCTTGGAGTCGGGTCGCAGCCCCGTGTGACTCAACACGGACATTTATCGCCTGGGAAAATGTAAACATAGACTCTTCCGGTCTGTTTGCCGTTATTACACGGTGACACTGACATGATGACAGGCACCTATATAGAAATAGCCTCCCGCTAATGGTCTCGTTTCCTTATGTAGGTTAGATAGAGGCATCAGTATTAAATTGAGACTGTTTCATAACCAGTTATGTATCTGATTTAACAGGGGCTGAAAACCCCCTTTCATTTCTGTATGGGGGAACAGCAGCAAACGTGCATATTTTAATTCATAAGAAGGTATACCCTGCCAGCGTCATAAATCAGGAGAATTAGGCAAGTTGCTGGACTGTGTCAGGTTCAAGAACAACATGGTGGCGGCGGTGAGAGGTGGACAGGTGTTGGGTCCCATATCTGTATCTCGCCCGGTGCTCGTGTCCCTCCCCGCAGTGAGGGGAACCTCCCTCCACATCATCAGTGTCCAGGTGTGCTTATGTGATGTCTGCACAAGTGTGTGTGTGTGTGTGTGTGTGTGTGCCAAAGCTCGCCTCTGTCAGCTGCCAACCACTGCTGCCCACCTGTGTCATTATAGCACATCACTGCATGCACAAACAAACAGGCGCACACACACACACACACACACACAGCTGCACTGTACAATAGATGAAAGCGCCAGGGATGGCATCCTGAACCCCTGCGTGAGGACCCTTGTTACATCTCCTGTTGGCCGGCGTCCAAAACCATGTTCGGCAATGAAAACCATTAACGAAGGAACATAATTAGCGTACTCAACGCTAAAGCGACATTTCCCATCCCTACCTGCGGTGCAAGGGTCTGGGCTCTATCTTCCCGTTGATGTGTCATGTTGTTCCCTCTCCTCCCTCCACTCATGTCGGCATTAATAACTCGCCGTGGGGTCACCTCCTTAGCTTATGTCCGGCAGGAGGTGCCGGGAACCGCCTGCACTCGTTGTTATAGCGATTAATCTGCTTCGGATCGGAGCGCTGAGTGGGGCGGGGCCGGGCTGAATGATTAGGGTCCCGTCTGAGGGAAGACAAGGTGATAATTGCCTTTGTGTTGCGAGCGAGGAGAAGGGCAGAGGCCGTCAAGGGCACTGCCACTGTCCACTATGTTGAATCTTTCAGTGCACGCGCCAACCAGCGCATACAGAGGGTGTGTTTGGCCTCTCTGTTTGGATACGGGCCGGGCAGGCGGCCGGTCGGGCGGGGCGGGCTTACGTGTTGCGAGTCCGTGCCCGTGTCTGCGTACCTGCGTTTGCATGCACGGGCAGCTTGACTTGTTTGTGTTTATGTTTGCTTTGACCGTGTTATCTCGTCTGCTGGATAAACCAAATGTTGTGTTTTCTTTTTTTTTTTTTCTTTTTTTGTAAACACCATTTCGGCTTTTCTCATTACAGATGTGCATCAGTTGACTCAAGGCCCTTAGATGTGCATCAATTGACTGGCAGCCATAACACATGGTAAGACAACAAATTTAGGCAGCCAGCTTGTACTACACATGGACGGGGCTTTTTGATAAAGAAAATCAAAGTTTGCAAATGTTTTATTTATTTAGTTCTAAAAGAAGAAAAAAAAAACTCTACTTGGGGGAAATTGTGAAACGCCAATTCCATTACATGACCAAAGTTAGTTGAAAGTTGCTTAGATGACTATCACAGTACTGAGCCCTCCAAAATACTGAATAAGGAAAGGGAGGTTAAAAAAAGGTCAACACAATTAAGAAATTCATCATAAGCTATAATTCTGGGCACATAAAATTAAGTAAATTATATTCAGAGGCAATAATTCAGAGTATTTCTAATGTGTAATAACTTTTTAAAGATGTGGTTACTGCAATTCTTGGCAGCCTTGGTTGCAGGTGAAATGAGGTCTACTTATCTTATCTTGCATGCATTTGCACTTAAAAACTTTTTTGAGAGCAATTTTTTTTTCACGGGAGCTGCAAAAACATTTACTTTGAAATACCTTGGATCTAATTTTGGAAGTGATTTGAAAACCAGTCACAGGATTTAGCAGCCATTGAAATATTCTCGGTTAATGTCGTTTAGGCTCATGCATGCTTCCAAAGAGAAAAAACAAACATACTAAAAAAACAAAAAAAAAACAACTCATGCTTTTGTCTCTTAGCCAAAATGAATCTGATGGAATGAACATCTATCGACTGTGAGGTTTTCCACTCAGTAACCAGTAAGGAAAGACACATTAGGGGAAGGATTATAAGCACTACATTTTGCATTGGACATAATATTATTATCACTGAAAAGGTGTGAAAAGCATGAAAACCAGCATAATAATGTGTCTCCTAGAACCACTGTGCACCACTAAGAGCCTTCTTTTTCAGCCAGCCACAAAAGTAGCTCATTATTTTCCAATATTCATGTTCAGAACAGATATTAATGCAAACTATTTGATCAAACTATTAATTTTAGAAACCGACTTTACTTGATATTAGAAGGAAATACCCTTGCAGCAAAAAGTGCAAATCTATGAGCTTAGGAAGAAACACAGTAGTCTTTTTTTTTTTTAGATGTTATTTATGTAATAATGCTGACATTGAATTCTTTAAATCAGATTAAGGCTGCATTTGAATTTACACAGTCTATTTTATATGGACTGTTTGTGCAACTACAAATATGGTGCTGGTGCAACATCACCCAACTTGTGGCAGCTGGTGAGGTGAGGCTTGCATGAGGGTGCTTTGATTATACTGCCCTGAAAAAAAAAAAAAATATCAAATTGCTTCCATAAGTTGCTTATACATGTGAAACAGAGAGATAAAAATGGTGCATGCCTTTGGCTTTAACCACAGAAAAGTCCTCACTGCATAAAAAAAAAAAAAAAATGGCATGCTTCCCACACAAGGGTGGACAAAATACCAGAAACGTCATATGGGCTAGTTTCACAGTCACAACAGACACTGCTTTGCAAGCGAGATGCAATCCAACATACACAGTTTTTTTTTTTTAATTGTAATTACAGTATGAAAATTCATGTATTCCTTTGAAATATCCTGTCACACAGCAATTACAGCTTAATATGACAATCATTTTGAAATTGCATTCGGATATAATTCCTCAGCAATTTCCTCTGATAAACATGATGGATATTTGTGTGTTTGTGGGGAAAATATTCTTTATTTTCACGGCACATAATACAGCTCCTCAGTTGTCTGTTGTTGTTGTTGTTTTTTTCAGGCTTTCTGGCTTATATTTACCATCAGGCACCAGGCGTTCCTGTGTTGCAGCATGACACCACACACTCGCACAGTTTGTAATCGCACGGCGAGCGAAGACGAACTTATTTGAGACAGCATCTGTCCTCACTTTACACTGGTATTTTCTGAGCTCGTTCTTGGTCAAGTGTAGCTGTCATTTCCTGCAAGGTTCCATGTCAGAAGAAACCTCCTCAAGGACACACTCCACTCATGTCATCCAGCGTTGTCATTTCTCAAGAGCCCTTGAGGCATACGTTCAAAGCGCTCTCCCAAAAGCCTGCCACACATTCTTCACACATTCTCTAACTCGGAGTGAATGGCTCTTATGAAAGAAATAGCAGCCGCATTACCCGTAGCTCGCATGCCGGGACAAAGGGAGAAGATGAGACTTGAAAAGGCAAAAAACGGTTTGTTTTCTCCTGATAATGCACTGCCTGCGCTGTGAACTCATTTGTTTGTTTGACTTCCATTGATTGAGCCGCCACCCTGACCTCTACTGTACCTGAACTTGTCGCAGGGTCGAATTTTAATGAGCTACAACACAGAAGGGCTGCGCAATATCCAATAACCAACAAGTGACGGGTTGTTTTTGTTTTTGCACCGGGTTTTTTTTTTTTTTTGGTGAGGTCTAAACACAAGAGGCCAATCTGAGTATGTCATGTATAAACCTGTCAAGGGGAGTGAGGAAAACTCATGTCGTGCTCATCTGTTGCTGCCTGTCCCCAGTCTAACCCGTCACTCCTGACATTTGCCTTTGTCCAATTATGTGAGCGTCTGTGGACACGCCTCGGAAAGCGACACACAGAGGCAGAGGATGAACGTCGCTCTCTGTGCTCTTTCTCTTTCTCTTCCCTTTTATCCAGTTTGTTTCACTGCGGGAGCACGCTGACAAGATACATTTTGGAGAGCCGCACACTTGCTCGGTGGTTTGAATAAAGAAAAACAGCAACAATAACAGCGGCAGCGACTTAGGGACGCATTAGGGTTGTTTATTTTTGTTTGAACTGCAGTTATTCTATTATTGTAGTACCTTTATTGGCCACCGGGGACCACGAATGCATCTTCACAGGTTGGTATAAATACTAATCAAATCATTACGAGACACCAGAGCCCTTTCCATGCATCTTTTCATATCCCCCTCTCTCCCATGTAAGCAAGTAATGTGACAGGGTATTGGCTCTGATGAAACTAGTGATCCCTGAATGGGGTATTGGTATGCACAAAGTGTATGAGCATGCAGAGAGAGAGAGAGAGAGAGAGAGAGGGAGAGAGAGAGAGAAAGAGAGAGAGAATTTGCTTTGCATGTTGGCTCCGCTTCTCACGAATTGATCGGCCGCATGCATTAGCAGATTGCCTATTGATGAGGGGGAAGATTTATAATGCCCTGATTGATGGCAGCAATCTGGGGGTATAAATAAATGAATATGTGCCTTGCCCTGCGCCGAGATGGCAGTAAAACCTTGATTTGCAAGCTCATCTGCATTCGCAAATGTCACATTTAGTATGCCCTCATCGCCAGGCACTACCCGCAGATAATGTATACAGTGGAGTCAGATGTCAGGCACACCAAAAGGACAACAAGCCTCTGGGTGCTCTTCATTCACAGTGAGACAACAAGCCGAGACCTTTGCGGAGAGAGAGAGCTGAACAATGAAATACATGAAAATTGCAGTTTATGATACAGTTTGACCTTATTGTTTGCTGAACCACTGTAAGACCACTGTAAGGGAGAGAAATGGTGCATCTATTATACTCCAGTGTTTACAAACATGAGCAAAGCCTCAGTAAAGTGCTGTGAGCCTCCGTCGATCGGTTTAGTAAAGGCAGAAAAAATTAAAGAATCAAGCCTTTATTTGCGAGACAGAGATTGGTTACTGGTTCTGAAGAGAAGGCAGTGAGACTGACAGCTGCTATAGACAGCAGAACAACAGAGGTTATAAAAAAAATAGTGTGCTTATTCTTTTGAATGGGGTTTGAATGACACAGAGCAACGGTAAATGTACATATACTTGCACATCCGATTGCAACACCTCGGGTTTCACTGGGGCTAATCCTCTGCAGGGGTGCTTTTTTTATTTATTTTTTATTTTTTATTTTACACAGTGAATGCAGGATTGAACAGAGAGACAGTTTGTGCCCCATTGATTTTTTTTTTTTTTTCTGTTTTCACTTTGGTGTGCAGATTCTGCAGGAGCTGAGTGGAGGAGGCGTGCGTTGAGTCGGACTCTTTTTTGGCATCACAGAGCATTTTCGGCCCCACAGCCTTTATCATTGTCGGAAAACTGAAAATGTTCTGTGCTGTGACCATTTATTACCAACAAATTTGAGAACGCACGGGGTGATGCACCAAGCAGAAAAAGTGCTGTGGTATCTCGAAACAAAGCCAAGGGACCTTAAAAACTGGCCAAACATGCCAGGTAGCTTTAGATTATCTAGCATGCACCCCACACTTGGCGATTTTGCGTGTTGGCGCCCCCACATGGCAGGAAATGGTAACTGTCAGAGGTAAATTACCATCTAGCTTTGAGCAGGTTTTCATAGTGCTGTAACAGCGGTGGAACTAAATGAAAAAAGCATGTGTTAAGTGCTTCAACTACCTATGAAAGGATAACACTCTGGATATGAAAGTTTTATCGAATATTAGAATCACAGATGACGCATGGGAAAATACACCGTGCACAGACAGAGTTTCTTTTTTTTTTTTTTTTTAAAAAACTCAACATGCCATTTTAATACTACAGTAACATCTCAGAAATACGCTGCAGGGCCTTGATTGGAGATCATGTCCACATTCATTTTTTGCTGTAAAACATCTCAGCGTAAGAAGGATATCCAGAGGAGATTCAGCTAAGAGGTATCGACTCGTCCGGTCGAATCGGCATTTACTGGAAGAGGTCTTAGGCGGACTAAATAACAACTATCAAAAATGTTTACTTGACGTGTTGGTGTTGGATATAATCTCCTGGAGAAAAATAAAATCACCGACAGTCAAACAGTAGAAAGAGGAGGTGAAAACAACTAAAGGCAATCTTGATGTCAAATGGAGTCCTGATTTACCTCCAGGATTTTTTGGGCTGTGCATATGCAGTGGCTTACATAAGTATACATTGCTTTCATACAGTTTGTAGATGTGCATGCCAGAGTAACTGCCATTGAAAAGACTGCCTGAGGAAGCTGCTGATCCACCCTCAGTGTCCACATTTGATTAGTGCAGCAGACATGATTACTTCGACTTTTCCTTTCCTATCCCGGCTCACTGAGGTTTCTCTGTCTGGCCATGGCTAGAAGTCTACAGTGCCTTTTTTTTTTTTTTCTTCTTTTTTAATCAGATCAGGCCTACATGTATCAGTTTTTCCCCCTTGGAGCCCATGTATGAAAATTTTGCTGTTTTAAAATTTCATCAGATTTGGTCCAGCGCTGCAACAGAGAGTCAAAGTTGTAACATCAAAGCAGGGAGAGCCGAATCCGCAATCAATAGGACCACTGTCTCCAAAACCTTTTAGCACTGACTCATAAATAAGGCACTAAAATACAAAAACTATACTATTGTTCTTCAGTCAAGAAAGCTGTGTTTACTCAACTCAGATATTTATTATTATTGCTGTTGTTGTTGTTATATTCCTATTAGAAGCAGTAGTAGTAGTAGTAGTCATAGTAAAAGAGGTAGTTTATACTGACAGCAGACACCCAACACTGTATTGGAATTATTTATGTTTGTTATTAACCATATCAGAATTTGAAAACAATATTATTTTGCAATACTTTTATATGAAAGGAGGAAAAAAAGTAAGCTCTTTCCACTCTGCTACCTGAGTGTATGAGAAAGTGGAGCCGTTGGCGGCAGCGTGAATAACTTTTAACATTGTCTGCCTTTGTTGGCCAATCAATTCCTCCCTCCTCACCGCATCGGAAGCGGAGTCGTCTGCAATCTGTCTCTGTGAAACCGATCCTCTGTCTTTGAGCAGCGCAACGACCACAAAGCCGAATGTGCAAACTATCTTTCACATTGTCCCTCAACCTC
>OMLB01039347.1:15056-27592 GCA_900302555.1 Myripristis jacobus | reverse complement strand
TCATCCACCGGGCACAGTGGCTGATGGATTCCCAGCTTCATCAGTTTTCACACTAAATCCATCCCCCTCCACTCAAAAATGTGTTTCTCTTGTTTCTGTCCCCTAAAATGTCTGACCTTGATTCTCCTGACTTGTGTCTGTGCAAAGTTTGTCACTACAGAGGTGTTTTCACACTCCTCTGCTGAAGGTGGAGGTGTGTGTGTGCAGGTCCCTGAAATCTGAGATCCAGACGGACCCCCCTTTGCATGTCGTTATCAGCAGCTCTGCCGGTCGAGGTGCTGCTGCTGGACTGCTGGCCGTGTTTTGTTTCAGAAAAAAAACAACAAGATGTGACGGGACTTCCTGGTTGTGTGAACAGAGCTCTGGTTATGAGCCGGCGAGCCAGCAGGCAGAGGGGTGGGTGGAGTCTCTTTGCATATTCATAGATCTGCACTTTTTTAATGAGGGCAAGGTTTAGAGTTACATTTCATGGAAGAAAAAAACAAACAAACTTCTAAATATGTCATATTGGTAAATGGATATTATTTTTAGGGTTTTTTAGGGGCTTAATAAATGACTGGAGAGGGGCTTTAAGTCATTTAGTCTCATTTTCAGTGTTAAAACCTTGTTTTTCTCAGAACAAGGCCAGTGGGATGTGATAATCCCACTTGTTTCCAATGCTAATTAACTTGTTTCTAGAATTTTCATGAATCAAATGTCATTTTTAAATAGCAGTGAGCTTATTCTGCCTTATTTCAGCATATTTATATAAATTAAAGACCCTGATGCAAGTGAAACTGCACTGGATACAAGCGGGATTATCTCATCCTACACCCAGCATTCTTCACTTGGTTTTAAGAAAAAAACAAGATTTTAACACTGAATAACAGATAAATGACCTGTTAAATAATCAGATGCTCAGCTTCTGCTAATTTTGTCAATAAGGCTGAGAAGAGACGTATATTTGTGTCGAGTCTAGTCAGATTTAATGACGTGTTGTTTCCACACCACAGTTATATAGCACAGCTGCTGTTTCTGGCTGAATTCTATGTTAATTGAATAACCCCGGTGTTACTCATTCTCGCGGTGTCTTTGAATTCAGGGCCGCCACTCGGAGCAGAGACTTGTGTGTGTCACTGGTATCAGCCTGCCGAGGGAGAGATAACTTCAAGAATGACAAATTACCCGAGAAACGGCAAACACTGCAGGTCACCAACAGACGCTTGTTTGGAAATCATTCTTTAAGTCAAACCGGGACGCAAAGAAATGAATGAGTGATCGAATGGAGGGAGAGAGTGAGGAAGGAAGGAAGGGAGAAAGGAAAGAAGGGGGAAAGGAAGGAAGCTCCTGTCCTGTGAAAATCCTGTATCTCCAAAATGTCTTTTTTTTCCCCCCAGGAAATAAAACACAGCACTACTTTCAGCTTGACCACCATAAATTTGAGATTCGTGTTTGTAAAGGTTTCCTGGACCCAAACAGTGTTGGGTTTTCTCAATTCATTCAGCTGAAGTTAAAGCAGAGTTACAAGGTTTTCACATAACAACAACACAAATGAATTAATTACTGATTGACTTACTGACTGATTAAATCATTCATAATAACCATCAGAAGTTTAGGGTTCCTCTGAGGTTGGCTAAAATTAGCTTTATTTTCCAGATTGGAAATCCTCCTATGAAATTTGGTTTTATTTTTATTTTTTAAATACCTGTCTATAAGATAAACGTCGTGCATTTTACATAATTATCCCAATCTCTGCTTACAGTGTCATAATGGAAACCAAACTGGCTTTTTGCTGTCAGCCATTTCAACTAATTTTTGGGATAAGCGGTGGAATAATGCCACTATCTTGCCACAGCTCTCAGGCACAATTTCCCCCTTTCTTTCATTTGCTTTTGTAACGATGAGTAATATCATGAATGGGATCGAATGGCCTCCACAAGGCAGGGAACACCGTCGGCTCATTTTAGCTAATTGCGTGATAATGGCATGTAAACATTCGCAGCAATTTTGCGAGGGAGAGAGGCCAATCTGGAAAACGAGGCTAACTTTAATAAATGTCGGGGGAAATCCTTAAACGTCTTTTGAACTCCCACGTAAAAAGCGGCTTAAAAGCTAAAAGCTCTACCTTGACTCCGCAGACGGCGAAGGTGGCGTTGGAAAATCTGCTGCGGTGTCACTGGCTTTAAGCGCCTCTGTTAATGGATGCACACACAGGGTGTTAAGGCGCCACTAAATTAATTACTGACCGACCCAAGGCGGACATTGGCTCCCACCTCTGAGCTTTTATCTCTTAATTATCGACCAGAATTATGTCATTGTGCCGAGACTCTGTGCTAAGAGGGAGGATTTTTTTTCCTGTCCCTACTAAAACACAAGAGAAGCAGAGAGAAGATCTGCTGGATGAGAAAAGGGTCAGAGCATGTGACCAAGCGGGTCTATAAAGGAATGATCCATAGTGTTTTAATGGAAGTACAGAGTTTGATTGAATATATAGCTAGCTTATGGCAATGTTACTATCTGGAGTCACACACACACACACTAAGACTCAGAAAATTGAGAGTGCTTGAGTATATGAATGTATAACAGGACTCCTCCCTGTTTTTCCTGCTTAATTACTCACTTATTGTCCTCATAACTGAAATCCCATTGGTTTACATTTGTGCACGATCCCTCCTCCCGTCATGTCCCGCCCCTATATCCTGTTTCAACAGAAAATTGGATCCAATCGGGGAAGCGAGATCCTCCACACAACACTGCTTCATCGTTATTAAAATGATCAAACCTCAGATGCTGTTTCCTTTTCAGCGGCCAGAACGGCCATCTCGCTCCTGATGAGCCACCGAGCATCGCCCTCATCTCTCCAAGACGCCTAATTAGATCTGAGAGGCGCGGCCGCTCGGCGAGATGACTGAGATGTATCTACTTCAGCCGGTTTACTCAGGAAGCTGAGCGTGCCATGAAAAAACAGAGCACAGCAGCTGGCGGCGGGGGGGTGGCGTCTGCATTTTCCTCTGCGTGCAACACACTGTGTAGGTGAAAATGTGCGGCGAGGGACGTGGCGTGACTGGAGCACCACTGGGTCTATATTTAGTTGCGGTAGTAGTAGTAGTAGTGAATTATTCAGAGACTTTACCTCAGTGTTGACATTTCCACTAATAGTGGCTGAGAGTGATCTGGGCCAGTTGAAGCCACTCATGCTGCTGGCTGATTGACTCTCATTACTACACACACACACACACTCACACACAGAGACACACACTCACAGACACATGCATGCACACACAGACTTAAAGTAGATGCAGATACACAGATGCAGAGTGCTTACAGTGTGGGTCATACACATGCAGAATTTGATACACATTCGGACACAAACATACACACACACACATGGTCACACACACACACACTTACCACACTATAAATAGGCCAATCTCAGGTCCTGTCTGATCTCGCGACCCCACCTTGCCACGAGGGAGAAATTACCGGCTGTTAGAGAAATCACAGGCTGTTGTACCAATAACAAGAATGAGCCATTTATGACATGCTGTGTCATTCATTTCATGTCATTTCTCATCGTTAGCGAGGGTCTTTATGTGGCAGACAATTGCTGAGTCATTATCTGAGCGGTGGAATATCTATGAAAGCAGGGGAAAGCGCTCAGTGTGTGTGAGTTTTGGAAAAAAAAAAAAAAAAAGATGCAAACAGAAAGCTTTGAATAAGACACATGTTGATTCACACTGCAGCAGAGCTCTCTCACATGGCGTTATAGGAGATGTGATCATAATAAGAGTCTCATTTACACCATAAGAAACACCATTATCGCACTTTGAATGTAAGCCTCGTGGAAGTGGAACATGCAAAATTATGGTATTATCGTTTAAGGCTGTGCTCCTGCAAAAAACGGCTCCATAGGTCGTTTGTACAACAGCTTATTACGACCTATAGTTACGTTTTAAAGTTAAGCGACCTCTAGCGGTAATATTACCAAATGTCGACAAACTTTAGCCACCTAACGTTTCGTAACCTTAACCCTGAATTTTCCAAACCTTAACCAAATATTTTAGTGGCTAGCTCGCTCAGGAAACAGTCCTTTGAGTCGTCTTGGAGGGTTGGAACAAACGGCTTATGCGATCGTATGGGATGGAGGATTTGTTTTATCACCTTTATCGGATCAAATATGGATTTTTACAAGCGTCACAGTCGGTGCATCCTTTCTGAGGACAAAGAGCTACGATGAGTTGGTGCTTCAATCCCACCGACAAAATCAATTTAAGCATAAAGGCTTACTTAAAGTTCATGAAGTGTGTTTGTGGCACTGTCATAAATTGCAAATAACTTTCCACGCATGAAAAGTGAGAAGGATAGCATGTGTTTTCCCAGCAGAGGAGGCATGAAGTAGACTGAAATTGAAAAGGCGCAGTGGAAAGTAATGACTCAACTTAAAATTCAATTTGCTTATTTCTCAGCTCATTACAAGTTTTCTTCTCGATGTTTTCGACCAAGTTGCTTTAGTTGCCAAGCTTCCCTTTGTACATGGCGAACACATGATGGTGTCGTCATATTCCTTTTTTGATAATAATCTTCCAGTTAACACATACTCTGCAGAATTGTTGCTCATTTCATTAAATTTTCTCGGCTACATCGGTTTATAAAAAAAAAAAAGAAGATATTTTTTTCTGGATATAGCAACCAGGTTGGCTGTTTTTACGGTGTGTGTGCAGCAGGTTGGAGGTAGACTCCCATCAGGCCCCTTATCTTCTTGCAGACTTGCAGCTGCGCTTAAGACTCTAAGTTACTCGTAGGTGTGAATGTGTTTATCTGTCAAGTCCAATCAAATCAAATCATTTATTTATTCAGCCCTTCATCGCAGACATGTCTCAAAAGGCTTTACACAGCATATCATACACATTTCATATAGCCTACCGTTTTGCATCACTATATGCTGTATAGCAGAGAGCCTGGCCTCATTCTGGATTCTTCCCTTTAATATTGAAGCAGCTGAATCTGACACATCTTTGAAAATGATTTAAAAGGTTTTTAATGGTTTTCCTGGTTGCTATTTTTATCATTAGCATCATAACGTCATGCTAAATCGCACTTGTCTACATACTAAGAGTAAGTGGGAGGAGAAATTTAATTCAGTTTTAATTCCATGACATTTGCTGGACAGTTACAGTAAATTTTCACCCATTCCATCTGTTTATCTGTCAGTATAATATCTTGAAAAAATATGAATGGATTTACACTGAATTTTGTGGAAAGGTTTTGGGATCATAACGCAAGGATAGCTCTTGGTTCAGGTTGGGTATACCTGGACAGGGAAAGTAAACAGCTGCTGCTGAAGTGCTGCTGAGCAAAGCACATAACCTGTAACTTCTCCAGAGCTTGTACAGTTGCACTGGATGTCCATCTGTGTGAGTGATAAGCAGGGAACTGTCGGAAAAGCCTCGCTCAGGCAGCTTTTCCTGACTAAATGAGGTTTAAATCAGACTGGCGTTTGTTGAGGCGGCTGTTTGCCATGCAGCTGGCACACACACAAACGCCAAAGCAAGCAGGCACAAGAGTGTGTGAGGTCTTTGACACGAGACGGCGCGCTGCAGTTGTGCGTGACGGCTTCTTTTTTTTTTTTTTGCTCAAGATAGTCCAAGTTGTGACTGTGCTCAAACAGCCAATACGCAGGCTGCTCTCAATTCTCTACAGGAAAAAACAAGCATGCTGACTGAAAAACGAAAGACGGTACAATAAAAAAAAACAGAACTCAAAGTGACATAAAGGCAAGTCTTTCTTTTTGTCTTTCTATCTCCTCTCTGAATACAGAGTGGATACCGGCTGGCACAGAGGAGCTGCGTTTCCGTTTTGCCCCTTCCATCACGCCGGCTGGAGAGTACGGAGACGCCAGCCCCGCCGTCTCTCTCCTCATCCAGCTGTGAAAAGTCTGAAGTTATTTTGTTTTGGTCGCATTCAGAAAATGGTGCACGGTGAGAAAATTCACTTTTTTTCAGAGAAGCAATCTAGGAAAAAGGGGTTTTGAATCTCCACAGTCAGGTTTATCTGCACATTAAAGGGATGAAAACTGGAAAAAAAGAAAGAGGAAACACAATCTTAAGGTGAGACAAAGGGGTTACAAAAACATCTGAAGAAAATATCCAAACCGTAATGAGTCAATTTATCTGGCTTTGAGACTTAAAATTGATACTGGTGGAATAACCTGCTTTATCTCAAGAAACGGCCCTTGGCTTGAAGAATATTCTCAAATCAGGTGAAAGTGCATCGGAAACAAGTGAAAATTTCCCAACCCAGGGAGAGATTTATTTCACTCTTTTAAGGAAAGCAATATTGTGAGACACATTGCCGTCTTGAGATCAAAACGTCTTGAGATGGATGTTTATTGCCATGCAGACTCATGTGAATTGGGAATAGACACCAAATAGCATCAAACCTCAACAACAACAACAACAACAACAAAAAAAGGACAGAGCTGCAGCTTTTCTGTTCAAACTGGGAAGAACAGAAGAAATTCCCAATCCACTGAACTGGCCAAATAATTGAGCGGCGATCCCGCGGTCCAGGCAGGAAATTACACCGTAATGGCAACTGATGGCCTCCCCGGATCCTTGATGGAGGTAGATTGAAGTGACAACACTGATACTGCTGATCGCTCCATCTTCCCCGCGCCCCCATCCGTCATTTTGTACCACCTTGACGTAAAGGTTATGCATCTATCTGTCTCGATGCTGCCGCGGCTGCCGCTCCGAAACAAAGACCGGGGTCTTTCTTTGTCACCGGGCCGGGAAACTAACCTTTACATTCTGGGGGACACGGCGGCTGATGGATTCCCAGCTGTTTTCATGTTAGGGGCCACCATCACTGCAAAAAAAAATCTCCATCTTAACCGTCGATAAGTCTCATTTTCAGTGCTCAGATCTTGTTTTTCTTCAAACAAGGTAGAAAAAAATCCTGCCAGTGGGATGAGATAATCCCACTTAATCCAATGCTAATCAACTTGTTCCCGGGATTTTCTTGAATCAAGTGTCATTTTCTTGATCCTAGTAGGCTGATCTGCCTTATTCTGCCTCGTTTCAACAGATTTATACTAAAACAAATGAAACTGCACTGTAAAAAAAAAAAAAAGTGTGTGGGATTATCTCATCTCATTGACAGATTTTTTTTTAACTTGTTTTAACACTGAACACAAGACTGAATGACTTGCTACAATTGAGATTATCTTTATTTATTTTGCTTATATTATCATTAATTGACTGATTAATTTATTTATTTTTAGTCGGTGGCTGGTTACCTGCAAAAGTAGGTGGTGCAGTAAATAAATCATCATAATTCATCATAATTATAATTTGCCATGATGATCACTGACAGGTTGTGATGAAATAATGTTCTGTGATGTTTTCTTATGGATAAATGAAACAGAAGAAGAAGAAGTGGGTCGTTAGGATGAGCAGCGATGAGCCACCATGACTGGCTCATCGCTGTGGTGTTTGGCACTCGAAACTGGAAAAAAAAAAAATTGTAGATAGCCACTTCAATTTCCCAGCAATGAACTTGTTCGACATTATGAAAGTGTCACCGTCATGGCAACATGTTGCAGCAGAACAGCAGCGGCAGCCGGAGCGTGTGATAGTGTCTGGCTGACAGCGGGAAGCCTGCCCTCTCCACGGACTTCTGCTAAATAAATGGAGATGTTCATGTATAATTCATCTGTAGCCTAGTTAATTTGGGGCAAGTGCCTTGAAAGTGGACTTGATTTCTCACTGCTGCACACGGCCGGCTTGACAGTTGCTCGGAGACGCAAACCTTCCCACCGCCACTTTGGCTGCTCAGTGGAAGGAAACATGAAAGAGCACTCCTGAGCTCACGGAGACCGGACCGTGCCAGCTCGACTGGACGCGTGTCGCCATGCTCTGAACCGGGTACCAAATTTAATGGGAGTTACATTAAAGTCACATTAAAGCATTAACACTTTATGTTTGGAGCGCGGATACCTGATCTGGGCCCGTCAGGAGCCCACAGTTCTCGTCTGGTTCAGTCACGTTGGCGTGTTGCAGCGGAAAAACGATGGACCTACTGTCTGTTCTGGCCAATATCCTGTACAGTGCTGGAGTTTACGTGACACCACTGAACGCAACACGTAGGCGATTTCAGCCGGTAAATGGAGGACAAACAAAATCTCAGGCTCGGGTCAGGTTTGGACAAAAATATGCAACCCAATCCACATTAACACATTTAAAGGGGCCACAAATAATCAATAACCTTGACATTCCTCTATTGGTGACTAGTATGAATTGCAAGAATATTGATAAAACATTGATATTTCAAACCATAGTTTAAGATATTCTCAAACAGAAGGATCCAGCGTTTCATAAAAAGGCAATTTATCATTTTATTGAGACTTATGTGATAGAGAAATGTATTTTTTTAGCCTTCTTGGATGAATGGTGTCCTGATTCTGATCGCCGCCGCCTCACTGCACTGTCTTCCATTTTGCAGCAGCCAAAAGTGTGAATAGGTGTGTGTGTGTGTGTGTGTTATGTGTGACTTCTGAAAGCCTGAAATCTCAGCGCCTTGCAAAATAAAACTCCCAGCGCCAGGCAGTGTGATTGTTGAGTCACTGATATTGATCAACAGCCCTCAGACACGACGTGTTCATTTTGTGCTATAAGACAGTAAAAACCTCACTCAGTGCTGCTGTAATGGACACGACGGACTACTTATTATGACTGTGAAGGCAAAGAGGGTGCATATACAGTAGGTACCTGAAAAATATCTGTACTGAGAATTACTCAGTATAGAAAATCTAAAATTTCAGGTGGACGTTTGTATATTTTTAAGAGTAACTAACCCAAACCCACCAGTGATGGGTGGTGAAATCAAAGAAGAGTCACTCTACTTTTCACAATTACAGATCAGGCATTAAAAACATCAAAATTAAGATGGTTAGATTTTTTTTTTTTAATTCAACTTGTCTTTTGCTGGTTATGTAACATGAGAACTGATTTTAAAAAAAAAAAGAAAAAAGAAAAAGAAACCCTGATAGCACACTTTCATTTTATTCTTATTCACCCTACGTCCACATATGATATTTCCCTCTGTCGCCCCGGTGTAGTCTGGAGAATTTTAAAGTTGACCTTCATAGTAAAACTGTGAAACACAACCTACATCGTGCCGACGGATGTGTGTTATCTGGTAAAAAAAACCTTGAGGGCAGTTATTCAAATATCAGCTGCAGTTTTGTCAAAGGAAAAAAAAAGAAATCATTTTTCTGTGATGCATTCATGTTCCTGTGAAAAATCCATGATCACAGCGTTGCTGATGGACCGCCGCCGCCTCAAACCGGCTTCAGGTGGATCAATCGCAGCTGCAACTCACACAAACTCAGCTGGCCTTGAGGAATTTTTGAGGCTTATGTATTCTTTAGGCACATGAGCTGTAAAATTAGTCACTCCTCGCAGCTCTGAAAGCAGCCGCCGAGATGAAAGTTGTTATCTTCTGCGCGTGAACGGATAAATAAAAGCTTTCTCCCCTGACATGGCAGCCATAAACGTGTGACTCCTTTTTTTTTCAGCCATTCCAGCTCATCTGAGTTATGAGGACGATTTATCTTCTAGCTTCTAATGTCGCCCCAACGACTGCGGCAAACTTCTTTAAAAAAAAAAAAAAAAAATTACCTCGGAAGTAAAAAGTTAATCAAATCCAAATGGAACATGATTGGATTTCGCCGCACGGCTCCTCACGGTGGCAGTTTAATGGCCAACACCGTCTGCACCGGGCTGCTATTTCGAGAGGAACACGTCCACTTATCTAACATTAATCCGCTCTATCGTGGCCGCCGGAGATCGGCCACGCGTTGAACTTCCTGTGGCAACGTGTGATTACGCTATCAGCTGGATATTCAGCAGCCATTATTTTATTGTCATACCGGATGAGGTGACACAGGAAGAGGGAAGAGGTCGAGCGGATCGTGATGCTCAGAGCGGCTCGCAGCGGGGGGCGCGATGATGGCGGAGAATGTCTCACACTCCTGACGCTAACAAGAGCTGTTTACCTCCTGTGTGCCGGAGGAAATGGGGGTCCTTATGCACACACACACACACACACACACACACACACACGGATGAAGGGTGCCTCTCATTGTAACGGCCCTTAATGGCGGCCTAATGGATGTAGGAGCACATCAGAGAAACAGTCCTATTAAGAGAGTCTGAAGATGGATTGATGCTTCACTCAATGTCCTGGTGCACTGGTGAGGTTTCTCTAAGGGGGCCTGTGGCTGCAGTGCGGCGCCCCCTGTTGACACACATTGTCCCACATCTGTGGCTGCATCTCGAGAAACAGGGAACGATTTTACGGTTTCCACTGTTTAGGCTACGCAATCAGCTGCCATTTGTTCAACTGTGTTGAATTGACACATCTCAATAACGTGGAACGAGTGTAGTAAATCCAATGATTTTCCTTCAGTGATGGTTATGCCGTGGTATATTGCAGTGTTTTCTCAGCCCAGCCACTGTAGTGCAAGGTTTAGCTCCAACTCCACAGCCGTCCTTGAGGACTGGATTGAGAATGACTGAGATACTGGATTTGAGATATGTTTACGTCCAGCAAGGAGGCTATGTTTTTGTAGCTGTTATTTATAGTAGTTTGCCTGTTCCTTCTGCAGGATGCAATTTCCTGAAAAACCTATGAAAACTATGAAGAATGTCCAGAGAAAAATGGTACACTGCAAACACATTTATACACTGCATAAGAAAGAAATCTCCATCTTCATCATTAGTCATTAGTCCTTTATACTCATATTCAGTGTTAAAATCTTTTTTCTTCAAAAAAATCTGCCTGTTTGCAGCACTAATCAACTTGTTCCCAGGATATTGTTGAATCCAGAGTAATTTCCTTGATCCTAGTGCTCTGATCTGCTTTATTCTGCCTTGTTGCAGATTTATACTTATTCCCATAAATAAACAAATAAACAAATAAATGAACTCCTGAAACAAGTCAATGGAAACAAGTGGGATTATCTGATCCCACTGGCAGATTTTTTTTAACTTGTTTGAAGAAAAACAAGATTCTAAGATTCAATATGAGACTAAATTACTTGTTAAAATGTCGATTTTTAAACTAAGAGAGATAGGTATTTGATTCCTAATACCAAAGGTGTGTTTGCAGGAGCAAGAAGTCATTGTAACTTCGCCTTTAAGATGCAGGAATGATATTTTTGTGGGAGAAATGCTCAGTGTTGGCTGACCACCTCCTACTTTCACTCAGATGTTTGACTTCTGACATGAAGGTTCAATTTATATGATGGCTAAACACATTTCCCTGAGTTTTAAATGGATTCTAAGCCTGTAAGAGGTTGTATTGTCGAGGATGTTGACACTTTTATTTTAATGTCAAATAGGCTAAAAGTGCAGCGTTGGTTTGCTCCTTAGGTTCCTTGCTAGATTGGGCACCAAGTCAGCGTTGCCTGCTCAGTTAGCTTTGCTGTTAGCATTATGGGAAAAATCTGCCTGTTAAAATTTCCCATGTAGTTATGATTTTTCTTAAATTATGGCATTTAAAGGCAAGAGATTCAGTTTTGGCTGTTGGTATCTTGAATCTTGACTGGATGCTCTTTGAATGGCCACCAGCAAACAGGGTCAGAGTTGAAATATATTGAAATATGAGTGCAGAGCAAAGTAGAAAATCCAAGCTGAGCGCACCACCTGAGGTAGCCCTGCTGCAGGGTTGGGTGACAGGAAAACAGCGGCACTGCCAGCAGAGAGCATTATTATCTCTGATCATGTTCAGGCAGCTTCTGAAAGTCCAGAGAGAACACGTGTACTCCTCAAACAAACTGTGGATTGCATATTTAAGAATCTGCTGGCTTGATTGTAGAGACGAATCCTATCAAATGTACCATAAGAGCTCATAATTTACCACAAACTAAAGCACCGCCTTCAAATTGTTATTGATTTCTGTCTGAGCACTACTTTGAGTCTTACGGACCTCTCAACACAAATGCACGCTTTCATAGAGAAGTGCTTTCCACAGGATGGATATTAGGAGTTTATCATCAAGTGTAATGGAGTGGATGTAGTGAACTCGCAGCTCGGACTGATTGCACTGGTGCTGTGAGAGGGATTTCCTCTGCAGTGCGGACAAAGTGAGTGTTTAGGCTCGAGCTAATTCTGTCTCACTGGGAAACGAGCGGGCCGATATCCTATCACCTTAACATGTTCCAATTCAGACACATCAGACTCTCATATTCACGAGAGGAAACACTGATTAAAACTGTGTGTGTGTGTGGGTGGATGGTGTGTGTGTGAGAGAGAGAGAGATAGAGATAGAGAATGAGAGAGACCTTGCAGCGAGGCAAGGCTAACAGATTTATTGCTTTGTGAGCAAAAAAAAAGACAAGGGAGTGAGTTAATCAGAGCAAGACGAGATGACCTTCAATATCACGCCGAATGTGCCTTGAAATTCCCCCGTGCCACTTTGATTGTGTTTGTCATGTTTCTGCAGCCCAGCGGGAGAGACGCCGACTTCTGGAGAATGAGTTTTGTCGTTGATAA
>OMLB01039347.1:2553-15028 GCA_900302555.1 Myripristis jacobus | reverse complement strand
AAAAAAAAAAAAAAAAAACAAAAAAAAAAAAAAAACAAGAAGATGATATCTCATCCGATAAGATCTGGTGAAGCAAAAGGGGCCAATTTGTCGCCCGGGCTCTGTTGTATTTATTTATTTTTTTGCAGGTAGAAAAGTGTCATCTTCATTTTTTCAGGAATGCTGCGCTTCGTCCTCGCGTTCGCTACAAGGTTGGTAATTCCAGCGGGACGGCTGAGGAGAAACAGCAGCTCTGGTTTTTCTGTAATACCTGAGAGGTGGTCTGAGTTTGAGGGTCCAGTGGAAGGCCGATGACGAGGGTTGATGATTGAGAGGAAAAGAGGAGTGGGACAACAATGCATAATGTGGCTGGATGACATAAATAGATGGAGCACAGAAAGAAGACTCAAAGGCTGAGGAGAGAAACAGCTGAATGAAAGTCAACCTTCAGATCAAGGACAACACAGTTCAGCTCAGTTCAGTTCAATCCATAGCGCATCAAATCATAACAGAGGTCATCTCAAGGTGCTTTACAGGAACCCAGCAGATATTTGCTAATCCCGTGAACCAAAATCTGGACAAATGAGCAAATGAATGAGTGAATCAGAGGTGGTTAAGAAGCAGTGTCAACACCAGACTTCATTATGTTACGCTCGGTTTTCCAAACATGAGAGATTGCTGGCTGTCAGACGTGTGACAGCAGCAAAACAGCTGCGTGTCAGTGACCAGAATGCTTGAAAAACCATATCCTACCACAACTACTCAGTAAACAGCCGCCCACCACCACACAGTAATGACCAAATGAAATCCACCCACTCGTGCACCTGGGCGTGCATGCTGGTGCACTGTTGTGTTTGTGGTTGTCTTATATGTGGAGCACACTAGGGGAAAAATAATCCTAAATACGTTGGCATGGCAATGAAGTGTTGAATCTTGAATATATTTTGTTTGCAGAGAATCACACACCAAAAGAAAAAAAAGAAAAACCCTCTTGTTTCAGTGCTGATCAACTTGTTTCCAGGATTTTCTCCAATTCAAGTGTCATTTCCTTGATACAGCTGTGCTGATATGCCTTATTCTGCCTTGTTTGAACAGATTTATACTGCATTGGAAACAAGTGGGATTATCTCACCCCACTGACAGACTTATTTTACCTTGTTTCACGAAAAAACAGATTTTTACACTGAATATGAGAGTAAATGACTTGTTAAATTGAATAGTTTCTCAGTGTAAATGCCAGAATGTTGTTTTTTTTCAGTGCAAACTGAGTTTGGATTGCATTGCTCTCAGCTTACACAAACAAACTGAAGGAGCAAAGGGATTCAATTAAAACAACATACCTGTTAGGACCATGCGTAAACCATGTGTTCAATAACAAACCAGGCCTTGCACTATTCATTTGCACTGTATGTGAGGTCCTGTGATTGCCCTACCAGTATAGTGTTGCTTTGTTACTATGAAAAATATGTTGTACCACGAGACAAATCCTTGTATATTTATTTAATTTAGCCATGAAAGGTGTAGATATTTTTTTTAGTGGATGCGAATATGATCATAACTATAACAACCACACAGCAAACACAAAAACCCACAAGCTTGACAAAGAAAAGGCAATCAAAATTACTGAGATACTAATCGGCTTTGGAAAATTATAAATCTGTTTGCTGATGACAGTGTTGCTTAATCTACAGACTCCAACCCAAAACCTTTTTGGTTGCCTATTTTTTTTTATTTATTTTTTTTTTTACTGGCAGGTCCTTTTTAAGATCCCTTTTAAGATGTTGATTGTACATTACCGCACTTAAAAATCTGTATTATGGTGACTTAATCCAGCTTCAGAGCTTGGGTATGCATTTCACAAATAAATAGGTGAGCAAAAAATAGCACAAATAAAAAGTTTGCTAAACTGGTTCAACAGAGGGAGGTTGGGTTTACTCGCGGGTCTCAGACCTGAGAGGAGCCTCATTCATCTGAATCTGAATCTGTCTCTTGCCACAAATCTCATCTCCACTTATGAATTATTGATACGGCCTCATCCCTCAGACATGGAAGAGCGGCTAACCCCGAAAAGTCAAAATGTCCTTCGTGTTAATGAGAAATACGCTTTCAGTGTCTCCGGCTGCAGAAATGTCACACAGCCGAGATCAAATCAATGGCAAGCAGGGAACATCACGGCTTGACCTCATTTGCACTGGAAGAGACGAAAAGTTAAGACTCTTGTGTGTGTGTGTGTGTGTGTGTGTGTATCTTTCCACTCTCTAGGGGCAAAAATACAGAAAGTACGGTTGCTCTAAATTCCTCCGATCCATTTTTACTATGAAAGTCAATGGACAGGAAAAATATTTCACCTGTATTTCCACAAGGACTGATGGCCAGCTGAGGATTTATTTTTTTCTCTGAAGCTTCAAGCGCTGTCATCCATAAATAAGCTGGAGAGCCCACACTGTTCTCTCCTCTTCCTGATGGAGGCTCCAGTCTGCACTCAAAAGCCCCATTAAGTCCCATTAATAATCCCATAGTTACTACTTTTTAATATTTTCCTATAAATGTGTATTTTATTTTGTTTTGACTTTGATATTTTGCACTATCTTAACTGCACAACAAAATGTGCTCCTGTCCAAGTCTGGACCCAGTAATGGATCCACCCGGACCGCCAAACAAACAAATCTGCAAACTTTTTATAGTCCTGTGTTTTGTTGCAGCTTCTGTACTTCCATGTCTTGTCCAATCCTGTGCATTATTTAAATCGCTAGGCCGTCTCAGCCAATCAAAGCGATTGTACAGCAGGACGCAAATGAAAGAGCAAAAGCAAAAAACAAAAAAGCCAAAGATGCGCAAATTCATATTTGTTCAAAAGAATCATTTTGTTTTCCATCCGGTAAAGCTGCAGTGTTTTTGTTCTGCCTCTTGTTGCCTCAGTTTAGCAGGTAATTTATGTGTCTGGTAGATTACTGATAAAAGCTCAGGATAAAGAGCCACTCTTGTTCAGATGAGGACTGGACTGAGCAGCATTTTATTTTCATCCGTAATTTTTAAGGGAAAGTCTTTTTGATAATTTTATTTGTGATTCTTCTTCTTACCTTTACTTTCTAATGTGAAAAGGTACTTATTTTTGAATTGTACCTTATTATACTATATAGTTACATACACACACCTATACACTATAGACCCTCAATACTACGTCCATATAGGCCTACAAATCATAAGAAACATTAGATATGGTTTAGAGCTTCACATCAGTGGGACCTCCTAAAATTTTTATTGAACACCCCTGGTCTAAATACTTTTTCAAGGCAATGTATGTACGTTTGTTTGCAAGTGCATGTGTCTGTGAGTATGTAGGAGTGTGTGTGTGTGTCTGTGTGTGTCTGTGTTCACCATACAGATGGAGGCCCGAGCTATTTTCCTCTATCGGACGAATAGAAATAAAAAGTTTGTGGAGGGGACAGGGTTGTCAAGAAAGGCTGGCAGACAACAACCAGCTGCATGGTGGGATCTCTTTTATAAGCGCAGCAGCAAATTATCAGCAGGCGGACCAGGCTGTGATTTTCTGGCTGGGACGTTTACGGAGTGTTTCCCCGGGTTTCAGGCCTCAGACGGCACTCAGACCCGACCTGGCGGAGAGGAAGAGGAAACTGGAAGCTAAAAGGCTTTTAAAAATTCAACTGCAAAATGCTGTTGGACCGTTTAAGAGGGGCAAAAAAAGCAATACGTGAGGGTTTGTCCATCAAAATCTGTTAATACTGCAATATGCAGTTTTTTTCTTACCTTAAAGGAAGCGTTTAGAGAAATCTATCAGTGATATACCTCGCAATTCTGTGCCCATTTAGTTGTTTGGTGTATTTTTCTTTTTCCCATGGGATAAGTGGCCAATTGCAGACAACATGACATCACGCCCACACATTTCCAGCAGCTACAATTGAGTTTGATAGCAGGAAAATGTTTCCGCGGCGTAAAACATCAACGCTAAACGTCAGGTTTTGGGTGTCTCACGGCCAAAGAGCGAGGGCTTCTTTCTTGAGCCGCCGTTTAGGAAATCACTAACTGGAGTTGAGGTGGACAAGGCAGATTGTGTAAATTACGCAACTTAATCATAAAAATTTAACTGAAGTGCCTTGATGATCACAGATTGATGATATTCAGCAGGCTAAGAGGATCACAAGTGGATTTTCTGTCTGAAGCGCCGTTGTATTTGTTCTCACTTTGTGCCGTCAATCATTTTGTCAGAGAAGGTGCCGCAGTCTTTAAGAGGTTGTTATCTCATTTGGGAATTAAAAAATCCTTGTTTTGAAAGCCTCTACCAGACATTTCTTTACCCCAGTTCCTTCGTATTATTCAGGGATAATGTACTGTAGCTGTTGAACTGGTAACCGTGTGAATGTCGTTCTCACATGCTGCCCACTGTCAGGCATCAAGTGTACTTTACTCTCTTTACCGGCCTCTCCATGAGTAGCCTGTTAACCAGACTGATAACAACACTCGAAACTTTGCAAACCCACCGCTGAGTGTGTTGTAGATTTCATTTTCTACTCTTGGGCATTAGGCAAAAAAAAACTAAGGGCAAAAAATCTGTATTAAAAAAAAAATCTGTACTATGTTATGCATGCATGCTACTGCAGCTAAATATTACAACATGCATGAGATATTTTAACATCATATTATAATCCAATTACTTTGAATCTGCTTGTCAGCGTTCAAGTATGACATCTAAACAATTTAATAATGGACACAAATCAAAATATCTTTTTCATATCAGGGTCCTGAGGGCAAAATTATTTCAGATGGGAGCCCGAGGCTTCATTTAAGTCAACTTGGGGATCAAGAATATGAAAGAGCTTGAAAATCCCTGCATTAACTGATTGATCAGGCTAATAAAAGTGTATGTTATTAAATTGTGAATGTTGTGTTAAATGTTGCAGATAAGGTGAAAATATATCACATTTTTGACAGCATTTGCATACAATATTATTATGGCCAACGCAAGTGGTAGAGAGCTAAAAACACATGCACTACACACAATACTGTAAAATGCTTTAAATTTAAATGCCCATCAATCAGCAAAAGGCCTTCGTTGTTTTATAATTCCTGCCCATATTTTCCTGTTGTTTGAATTCGTGGGCTTAGCGCCACACGCACTTTCCTCACATGCTGATAATTCTGCATTTTACCCTCTTTATGTCCGCAAAACCAGCCCTGCAACCCTATGTGCTTTAAATCCTTATCGGCTCTCGAATGTTGTGTGGGTTTTAGTGTTGTGTAAGCTTTTTACTCCGCTGTGGGGAGGTTTAGAAGCACCTCTGCTCTCCAACATCATTCATGCCTTCCATTCTTCTCCGCCACAAAAGACGGTTGGCATCGCACAATCTCTCCTTTCAGCCGAGGAGAGCCCAAGGCTATTTTTTTTTCTTTTCGCCTTACTCCAAAGTAAATTATAGGAAACTTGAGAGTGGTAATGATGTTCAGAATAAAGTCTGGCTCTGTTAAGAGGAAAAGCGGCGAGTCTTTTGTATGGCTAGCTATATTTATTTTTTGATGTTTATGCTTGTTTAAGAGCCCAGCACAAACACAGCAGGCAGGGTCATGGGGTTCTTCTCCCTGGGTGCTTTTAAGGGATGATCTGTCACATTTTCATATAGATAAATATCAGTTTTGCTACTCTTATCTGTAATTGCTACAACACATGTATCTGCTGCATGAAAGCTTTCATATTTGCTGCTCTACATACTCAGCGTCTGGTGGCATTTAAATCCTTCAATGCACAGAAAACAGTGCATTCAAAGAAAAGAGAAACTCAAACTCCATTGACAAAAAAAACCAATCCAAGTCCCGCCTACGCTGCTTGATTGACAGGTGATGTCTGTGATGTTTCTGTGAAGAGGAATATGTGGATTAGCACGTTATACATGATAAAAACGTGTAAATAAATACATTTCCCAAAAATATAGGCATTCATGGACCTTCAGAATAAAGGCATTTACTAAATGACTGCATGTTCCGATACCAGAGTCTCAACTTTCAATGTTTTCTGGCGCCTCAGGCCGATTCTGCCTCTTTATCATTGCTTAACATTCACGCTGCAAGAGCTCCAGGCAAGAAAGCACATTGTTTTCCACCCATTAATTTAGCTGCAAGCTCAAACTTTTTTTTTTTAATTAATTAGAAACTTAAAAAAAAAAAAATCCCCGTGGTCCTCATGACTTGGACCCTGCTTCATCACTCTAATAACCCCACAGTGCAACACAAACACACCATCTATCTGTGTGTATGTGGGACACACACTTCCCTTCAGAGGCCGCTTATGGTTTATGTTGTTGCTGTTGTCGTTCATTTGGGTTTAATTGGACTCTTGCAATGCATGACACCATCCATCTATGACATAGCATAGCATATGTGCTCCATATTGCGGTGTGCGCTCGCAGAGTGGTATTAAAGATAGATCAAATTAATGCATATAAATGAACACATGAATAACTGAAACAAGCCAGAGTGATCTATGAGTCAGCAGCACATAGAGCACAATCTCCGGGATAAAATCTCCAAAACCCAGAGTCACAAATCGTTGTTTCCATCCAGCCGGAGAGACAGCTATTGAGTTTACTGTAAGATGCAGGAATAGTGTGAAATCACATTGAACCGATCAATGAGTCCCGTCTCCCGGCTGCATCAGACGGCTGTGAGAGGTAATACAACATGATGCTGCAGCCGGCATCTTCTCTTTCTGCTCACGTCCCGGTGATCGGCCTCGTGCTTGAAGCTCGGTGTTCAGGTGGGGAGGGGGAGGGGGCTGATGGATACTCACTCTATTTCTGCTCCACACTCCACTCCACCTAAGTGTATGTGTGTGTGTGTGTGTGTGTGTGCTGTAGATATGTTTGTATCTGTGTGTTTGTGTCTATGGTTTTGCATGCATGTGTGTCGGTCTGTGTCTGTGAGCGTTCAAGCTCAACAGTACAGCCCAGCAATACGGCTCATATTCAGTCCTAAAATCTTGTTTTTCTTAAACTAAATTTTAAAAATCTAACAGTGGGATGAGGTAATCCCACTTGCTTCCGGTGCAATTTCATGTGTTTCAGGAAATTTCCGGAAAAAAACGTTATACATATATTGAAATCAGTCGGATCAGCCCATCAGGATCAAGACAATGACATTTGATTTAGGAAAATGATGAAAACAGGTTGATTAGCATGGATTGGATTATTTCATCCCACTGGCAGAATTTTTTCACTTCTTTGTCTGAAAACAAGATTTTATGACTCTATATGAGGCCATATGACTTGTTAAGATGTAGGATTCTCTGCTTTAAATGAAGGCACAGCAATACAGAGAGCTGTCCCATTTATTTGGACATTAAAGTAATCCATTAACCTTTTTTTTTTTAAATCTGTGGACAACCAGTGGGGGCGGGTGTTGTGCACAACTGACAGCTTGAACATTATTGGTTTTACAAGCAAATGTGAGGGGAAACAGCAATTTACCCACCCACCATGATGTGAGATTTAATGGTCAAGGTTATTTGCATGGCTTGTAATTTAGTTTTCAAAGGGCTTCACAGCGTCTACATTAAGGGTGAGTTCTGTTTGTGAACTTTTGCTGAGGACAAGAGCTTGTTGCTGCCCCCCGAGGCCAGCAGTGGCACATCCACCTGAAAGTGAATGGATGCAATACCTACTGCATGATATCTATCAAAGCTGCTGGTTGAGGGCACAGTTAATTCTAGTTAAATTCACCTTTCCCATCTTGTGTACCCAGATCAAAAGTATGAAACTATACAATGAATCCAGTGCAGAGGATGAAAAGTAGCTGACAACAAAGACAGCCGAGCTTTTCATTTGCAGTAAACCTCATCACCTCCACCAAGAAGGTGAAACCTCCAGCAGCTCCTGTCCATCTGTCCATCCATCCGTCCGTCAGCAGGGTGACTCAAAATAAACTGGCGGGGTTTGCACAAAGTTTGGTGGGGAGGTTGGTCTTGGGCCAGCAAAGAAGTGATTTACTGTTTCTGAGCCTGAGCAGGGCTGTCGATCCAAAATGGAGCCACTAAATGAGCCCTGGTGGGGAGGTCGGTTATGGTTCAAGGCGGCACGGACCAATTCTCCATACTCACTAGTGTGGAAAGGAGTGTGTGAAACGGCAGCACCATCGCCTGAAGGGGGCGAGGCTGAGCACAAACATGACCTGAACTTCCAGCCTCCAGTAGCGACCTTGATGGGCGTCTGCACTCTGCTCTCGAGTTTTTGGTTAGTGTTCTGGACAAAGGACGTATTTTCTTAGAAATTAACACCATGGCATGGCAATGAAGTGCACTCTGGACACTCAGTAGAGCACTTCTTTGAAAAATACTAGACGGAGCAAGGCACTCCACTGCCACGTTTAAAGGTTCAATTCCAGCAGAAGGTTCATTCCAAATTAAAATAAAATAACAGACTTCAACCGGAAAGTCATTTTACCTTGACAGGTGGTAATTATCTCATGCTTCATGAATTTCAAATGTAAAATATGAATATGAAAAAAATGCCATTCGGCTCTTATTAACAGGCTGTGACCTTTGCAGGCAAGGCTTTTTCCTCGCTTTCATTCATTTCTGACAGCCAGGCCCATTCCTACGGAGACAAAACGCCTTTACCGTTTTGAAAAAGTAATAAGACATGGCGCAGCGCTACAGGACAGACTGAGAGGCAGTGACATTTCCGATTTCTGGCTCCTTCTCTGCAGCCGCTCCCCTTGAGGACCCGCGACTGCTTTTCGGCCCGATTGTGTATTTGAAAAGGAGCCACGCCGGTCTTGTCTCTTCACATGACAGCTGCCATGGGGAACGGCGACGGTCCACGACCTATTATTTCAGCTTGAAACCAGTGCCACGCTGCGATATGCTACTGTGGAGCAGGGAAAATAGCCTCTATCAGCAAAGAATGAAATGCTGGGGACTTGGTTTTAGCAGCAACAGCGTCCAGCAGCCAAACTGACAGTTGGCATGTATGCTAACACCATACAAAAAAAAAAAAGAAAAAAGCCTGGTATGTTTTTTCAAGTGTTTGAATAAGGGCAAATTCCTACTGGCATGTATTGGGTAAATATTGAACTGGATGAGTCATATGAGTGAATTTTCGGAATTCAATCTTGTTTCTTTGTCTCAGTCGAATCCCATCTCTTTTCTCGCAGTTTGAGTGTGACAAAGAAAAAGAAAAACTCCCCTGTGCACATCAGATTGGGTGCATCTGTCTCTTAAAGTGTACTTATGTCTTTGTTTTGGGTGTTTATATCCTATCAGCCAGCTTTGTTCCACTCCAACGGAACATATTAATTAAACCACCACGGACGAATTTACTTTATTATGGGATTTTCTCTCCGTCTGCGAGGATCCCAGATGTGGCCGGTCGAAGCAAAACGAGTCCCCTCGTGCTTCACGCTTTGGTACGGCTTGGTTCAGTAATGTTCTGCTGTACGGGGGATTGCAAAGGGGGAAACAATATGATAGTAATCCTTTACAAAAGACAGGAAAATGGGTCCTGAATGTGTTCCACCGTACCCCCATAGGACCAAATTCCTTTCATCGGGGGCTGACGGAAGATGGATTAACTTATTATCGTGACTGTGCATTCCAATGAGTGAGACACGGGGAATCAATAACTCCCTGTGAAGAGTGTGAGGTCCATACAAACGAATGGTCAAAGCAGGTTACAAACGAGGAAGCAATCGCTCCAGTAACGCTCCAGCTCCGAGGCCTATAAGTGCTTTCTGTGCTGCTGTTGTTGTATAAATATGTTAGACAGTTACTTAGAAAATTACCATGTTAATTAACTGCAAATAGCCTTCCTTTGTCTTTTATGTTTTGCATAATAACCTCATTTCAACCTGCTGGCTCTACCTACTGTGAGCTCTGTTGAATGGCTTTCTGAGCACAATTAGGTTTTAATTGTGAACCTCAATGCAATGTTCAGACCCTTTTATGGCTCTGCACCTCGGAGGATTTCGCCGCGTTGAAGGGGGAATGCAGTTTTCTCAAGGTTAGAGAAGGTTGCCGGTTTTAATCCCCGGACTGGCTTGGGACATGTTCGCGAGAAAAGTCAATATGCAGTGTCTTTTCCTCAGCAACTGTCGACACAACAACAAAAAAAAATCTCCACCTTAATAAGGCATTTAAGCCGCTGTCACACATAAATACTGTAAAATGGGTGGATTAAATTTACCCGTACTATTTTTCAGACAGACCATTTTACTTTAAAGTTTCTATTCACACAACACTGGCAATACAGTTAAATTCCTCCGTAATTTCCCATGAATTTCCAGAATTTATGTGAAATGATGTCTAATTCCCAGAAAAGACAGTAAACCACTGGCCAGGCTCTTAATGCTGGGAAGTGCTCTTATTTCCACATTTGTCCAGACATGTTTTTATAAGGCACAGAGAATGAGTGCTGGTTTATATCAGGGCATGTTCATGCATACAGCTGATTTTTAAGTTACTTGAAGTATTACCATTACTTCAGCTGTGATATTTATGTAGCTGATTCGCTGGTATTTCATCACAGGCTGTCATTCACATGTCCCTCGTGCCAGCAAAGTAACAGAAGAGGCTGTAGGATGTGAAAGGGGTTTTAAAGTCTTAAAGTCCCCCTCCAGTTGTTTATTAAGCTTTTAAAAATAGTCTCTGTTCATTAATATTACATATTTAGAGGAATCTTCCATGAAAAACATCCCTCAGTGCCTTAAATGTAACTCTAAACATTGCCTTCATTAAAAATGTGCTGCTCTATGAATACACAAATAGGCCCCGCCCACTGCCTGCCTGCTGGCTCACCGGTTCGTAACCAGAGCTCTGTTCACACAACCAGGAAGTCTTGTCCTACGATAGTCGTGGACATTGTGCCATATATCATAGTCTTTTAGTTGCACTAACATTGTTCATGTGAAGCAGAATTCCAGCTGGTCTTGTTTCTTGAAAACAAAATGCTGCAAAGCAGCGCCGTGTGAGCCGACAGCTGATTGGCTGCTGGATTTGGGACATAGCAAATCCAGGTGGCTGGGTTTCGTCTGAATCTCAGATTTTTGGGGTGATTATCTCATCCCACTGGCAGATTTTTTTCACTTGTTTTCAGAAAAAAACATTATTTTAAGACTGAATATGAGAATAAACTGCTTTTCAAGATGTGTATCTGTTGCCCTGTGGCAAAGGAAAGCACTTAACCATGAGTGGCTAGCAGTAAATGCTGTGGCCACACTGGGAGACTTGTAGTTGGCAGTAACTGTAGCTGGACCTAATACTCTGCTATTATTGTTAATCATAACGTTATTCTAATTTTGTAATCAGATCGCCAACATGGATGCAAGGTAAACCTGCACTTCAGTGTTGGAAATAACATTTTCATGATCTAAGTGGAATGCTTAGATGTCCAAATTAGTACTGAATGAACTGATACATTTCTGAAAGAGTGAAATCCTCAAATAGAAAGATTTCTTCATGTCTGTAAAGCTGATAATGGTGTTTTTTAAAGAACCCTATAGCAGCTCATACATTCCTTTAAGCTTCCATTATCTATCCTTAATTGCAAAGAACCTTTGAAGCTGCTTGCTGCTTCCAGAGCTTTAAATTCAGTTACCACTTTCTCTCTCTCGTCCCCAGTCCTCTCTGTTGCAGAACATTGTACAAGCTGTCATAGTTTCCATAACAGCTGAACATTAGCCTATATTTCAGGCCTCAAAGCTCATCATAGCCATTGCATCCCACTCCAAAAGCTTGCTTTTGATCCCTTCTCTGGCTGAAAAGATACTGACATATTCCTTTAATATTCAGAGAGCCCTCCTGTGAATTCTCAAAAAAGCCCCACGAAAAGAGAACCAAACTTGTAGATGTCAGATTTACATGAATGCAGGCACTGGAGCAAGCACAGATAGCCCGGCACGTGAAAAGATAGAGCTTACAGCACTCAAAACCGTCCGCTTGTGTCAGCACTTTGCGGGTGTTTTCATGTAAATACAACGGCTGACAGCCGAGGACGCTTTTCAGCCGAGGCGAAGCAGCGGTGTTCGCCGGGTAAAGCGGATAGCCCTCATTTACATCGTGGCGGGTAGAAGCACGCCCCCACTGTGTATCTCGCTTACCCAGACTGCTTAGGGACAAACATACATCAGTCTGCATGTGTGCTGACTGGTACACAGCCTTGGGACGCAATCCCGTTTCCAGCTCAATGCTTTATCACCTTGATGACCCGTAATTTATTGCACTTCAATGCAAGCTGTTACGCTGTTAATTCACCCACTTCTTTGCCTTTGTATGTGCTGTGGGCGCCGCTCTCCAGCAACCTGAATGCAGTCCCGCTGCCTCAGGAGCCGCAGAAGATGGAGGATATCAATAAGGGTTTATCAATGAATCCCCTTGCTTTCTAATGCCTCCGTGGAGAATAATGGAGATGCCAATAGGAATGGCCCTGACATCTAAGGAGCAGCAGCCCTACGGGAGCAGATCCATCAAGACCTATTGCTTGCATGATGACGTCCA
>OMLB01039321.1:3385-21796 GCA_900302555.1 Myripristis jacobus | reverse complement strand
GAGGAGAGGATGAGCAGTAGGGACAGAGGGTCAAGTAGCTGTGAGGACGTGCAGTAGCAGCTGGGTCTGACTGGAGAGCCTGCTTCTCCCAGAGATGACACAGAGATGGTTTTCATTTCAGTTAAATTATTAAAGTCTGTTGACCTCCATACAGATGATGGATTATTACGATGAGGGTGTGTGGCAAATCCTCGCCAGGAACAAGGTAGCAGGCTATGTGATAGTACTTCCACTCCCATTAAGGGCCTCTCAGGTGCTGGACGCGGCTCTTCCAGCAAGGCTTCTGTCCATTCCAGTCAGCCTGTGCATTGAGCTTGAAAATGAATTACTACCAGCACTCATGACCATATGTTATGAAAGTGCTCAATGAAACATGCATCCTGTAACACATTTAGCCTTCTGCGTGTATGTCCATATGCAGCGGGACGTTCCTCTGCACAAGTCGCCTGTTTGACATTTATGATCAAAATATCACATTTGCTTTCAAAAAAGCGTTTACACTGATGGACCTGAAAATGCTTATGTAATACACAAGACAGCCTTAATGTTACCACTGTAGAAAAAACACTGTAGGCCTTGGAAGTTGAAACAGGACTGTACACACACACACACACACACACCACATAACAAGACTATTTTGCCATTATCTTTTGTGTTTTGTGAAGAATTCAGCTCTGAAATCTCACTTTAATTTACAGATTTTAAAAAGCAAACAATGGGTTCACTCAAATCACGGTCTGTTTTTGGTCGTGGAGACAAAACAACACCATCCCATGCATAAAAACTATCCTTTCACATGATACATGTCAGCCACAATGGAGGAAAAAGAACTGACAGCCAGTCTATAAAAGAAAACAGAAGTGTAATTAACTTTGTGGCTAATATTTAGTTGCACCCTGCAGGATACAGAAGTTCAAGACACACAAGGATCCTTTGAGCAGTGGAATGTAATGCATATTTGAATTACATATAAGTAACAGCGTGCAGCACACACTTAACAACAATCAGGAATAGTGGCCATTTGATAAAGATAAGCTGCCACCATCAGTGTTTTCCTTAAATTAGTCGGAAACCTACAATAGTTTGGAAGAGAGAGTTTTTAATGACCCGTTATTCCTATTAATCAGGTTGACTAAAATGCTGCCATTCGCTTCACTCAATTTAGTTTTCATTTAATAGGCTGTTTAAATAGGGAATGAGGCACAGGAGGAAACTGGGATCTTTTTTCTCTCTCTGTTTTCCTTTTCTCTCTCTGTCTCCCTCCCTCTTTGTCAATTGCGTTCGTAGATGTGATTGGATCGGTGCCTGCTGCTTTTTCTGCTGTCGTTGGAGTTGTGTCACTAATAGGGAATGCAGCAGCACAATAAGTCTATACAGCATATGGCCAGCTCCAGTTGCCAGTGGCAACACCCTAGGCATTGCCTTTAGTTTTGGTCTGTTTTATTTCCTAATCAGCAGGCACTGCTGTCCCTTATCAGTCCCCTCTGCAACTGAGTCTGCTCAAAGCCCATCACCCCTCCACACTATCTGCTTGTGGCTACAACAGCACTGTGCTCCGATGGTGACAGAGCAGTCAGTCATTTTCTCATTTTAAATTGTCGCCCGAGCAATATTTTGTAGTGAGGTATAATAATAATTTGCACACAAAACATAATTTCCACATATGCTGTATATGTGAATGTGCATGTGTGCAAATATGTATTTAGATTTAAGTCTTATTTTTCGGGGCTCAAGCTTGCTTGTAGTGAATCTCACCTCCATGGCAGCAATCAACATTGGAAGAATAGTTTTTTGATGTCCTACATTTTTTTTTTTCAAATGGCCCAAATCTACATCATGGGATTGACTGAGGGACAATGAGCAATGCAGTTGAAAAGGAGTGAACACCTGCATGGGAATTTGATGTCATCTGTATCTCATTTTACAGATGGCACCCATCCTTACCACTATTTTGGCCAGTTTGAATGCTTGTTTTTCTAATCCCCCATGCAATCTCATTAACCCGAGTATTCATCACTCAGTGGCAGGTCACGGATGATGGCACCTGCTGCCAGTTACCACTCCCATGAGCCTCAACTCGCTCTCTCCCTCTGTTTCTGTCTCTTTTTTATTATTATTATTCTCCTCCTCTGCCCTTTGAATTTGTTTTTTGCCCTTCCCGTTTTTTTTTTTTTCTTAGATATTCCCTATCTGTCCACTTTGTCTTGGTTAAGACTGTAGCCCTTCACTGCAGCATTCTCCATATATTAAGTGTGTGTGCACAGCATACATGCTTGTTTCTGTGTGGATTATATTTGTATTACGCTCCTAAGACACACAGCAACAGAGTGCACATCTCCGCAAGAGGTTTTGTCTTTAATACAGCCACAGACGTCCTTGTTCCATTTCATGTCTTCGCTTTATGGGTCTTTGAAATTGGATCCAAGTGCCCTCAAATTAGTGACATCACACTGATTTGTGGCTGTACTGAAAGTGAGTTAGAGAAGATGGAAAAGGTGACTGTAAAAACACCCACGGGCAATTTGTGTGGGCATGGGTACATTTTACCAAGGTAAAACTTTCACATTCAGCAAACCTTTAAAGCTGTCACGGAGTTCCTCAGTCTGAAATGATGAAAGTGTTTGCATTGACACCTTATGATTAGATTTTTTTCTCCTCTTTCTCTCTTTCATTTAAGCAGTTACATGACATTTTACATTTTGATGCATTAAGTTTCAGAGCACATAAAGGACCATACTACATGTTTTACTGCAATAAAAACATACCTTACATTACCACCAACCATTTCCCAAAGCATGACTTCTAAGCGTTTTTTTTACATTTTTTGAAATTCAGTTGCTTAGGTGATCAACCCATTTTAAAATTCTCTGCTGCTCCACCTAGAAATGTGCACTCCTGCTTTAGAAATCATGGATATTTCAATTTACAATTCATCAGGGACTATTTTCTGGTGGAAACATACATTTTGTTCGGTGGGTTTCCATGTTTAACAGAAGAATGGCACATTCATGTGCGATCTGTGAATCAGAAAACAAATAACCTGCTTGGTAGCAAGCCAGTCTGTATCCTACATTTGTTTAATGAACAAGGCTCATCCAGAGCTATGTCATTCTTTTCACAAGATCCATGTTTGCTCATTATTTGTGTGCTGAGTTTGATTTTTCAACCAGATTTGGGAGCTGGGGCTTCCCAGCAGCATGTGAATGCACCTGAAGACATTAGACTGTTAAATGTAATCTGGACAATACACCAAATTACCACACAGCAAAAGCAAGTAACTTTGATGAAAATAAAAGCTGGCATGATGTTATCTCAAGCAAGTTTCAAGTCTCTGTCAGCTGATTTTCATACCTTGCTGAAAAGAGAGGAAATTAATGGCTGCCTGGAGGACAGGAAAAACACATTCAAATGCATGAGACAGTGTGTCACACACTGGGAAATGGCTGGTCCTGAAGTGTACATGGAAATTTACCACGACTTGTAGTGAACAGGCAAAAACATACATGGTCCTCTGTAAACAACACAACCATTTGTGTGTCTGCACATCAACTGCTTAACATTCTCTTCAAATGTAAGGTGATATATATTATATTTCTAAATCAGTCTAAATGTATCATTATTATTTTATTTTAATTTACTTATTTGAAGTGAACAAGCCAGTGTTAGGGCAACATACAGTCGATATTAGAAGACTTGGAAGATGCAGAGTTTCTTAGTTGCCATCTTGCTGTTACATAAACAGACCGACCATGAAAGAGGACACAGCATAGGCTACCTTTTGTTCATCTTTATCCCATCAGAACACAGTGTATTAGGGGTCATTTTCTTGTCATGTCAGTAACATTGGGGCTTACCAATAATTGTGGAAAGTCTTGGGCCAAAATAGCAAAGCAAAGCAGCCGCACATTGATTTACTGTAGAATCATCAAAAGTGCACCTATAGCAATATTGAATAACCCAGAGATCACACACTGGGTGCTGCTTTCAGCCAAAACCTCCTCAAAAGTTGAAGAGGAAAAAAAATCACTATTTTTCTTGTCCGCCGTTGGATCATCAAACTTGATCTGCACTGAAAAATAGTAGCTCAAACTGAATGAACGAAAACAGCCCATCAAGTCTGTCTAGTTTTTGAAAATTGATTTTTTTTTCCCCCGTTTCTTTCTTTTTTCTCTCTCTCTTTTTTTTTGGGACCTGTGAAGAGGCGAGCCTTGACGTTAATGTCACTCAGGCAGAGTTGTGTCACTTAGCAAACTGGCCGTTTCCATGGCAGCCAGGCCCTCTCTTTCTTTTCCACCCTCAGCAACCTGGTAAGCAGGCCAGGTGCATTTCCTTCATAGATTTATCTGCCACTGTTGCAAATTTCACATGGATTTTTTTTTAAGATAATGACCCCGTTAATGAGCACGCTGTCAGTAGCAAGTTGGTCGATGTGATTATCTAAATGCAAAAGTGGGGGGATCGTGGTTATAATGTGCTCTAAGTACTGAATAATACTGTTTTTATCAGCTGCGGGTGCCAGCATGACCATTTTAGGGGCACCTTGAAAACCCATTTGCTGAATTAACTTATATTTGCATATAGTTTTCTAAAAGATAGAGCAATAAAAGAGTGTGAATTGTTGAATAAAAACCGTGTTAGTATGCAGCAGCTTTGAGGACAGAAGGAGAGGCAGGAGGGAGTTCAGAGATGACGGGGTATAAACACCACGCTGCAGTTGCTAATCCTGATTTTTTTTTTCCATATCTTGGGGATCCGAGCGACTCTGAGCTGAACCGAGGGTGACATTTTGGCTCTGTGTGTGTGCGAATCAGCTCAGATGCTCAGTTGCCTTAACTGGACAGGTGATCCCAGATCTTGTTTTCTTGATCTTAAAACAAAGTAAAATTCAGCCTCACTCCATTACCATGAGTTTTCATGGAGTTTCAGCATGGCTACATTCAATCTATACCTCGCATTAGTTAAAGGGGTATTATTAAGTACAAGGAGTAGGTACAGATTATCCAGTACATGACCAGAGATGCAAAATACTGTAACTGTTGAGATAATTTTTGGAGAAACATGGAGTACTGACCTTCATTTTGGGCCTGGAAATGTCTTGAAGCTGCCCCGGCTGGGGAGGGTCAAACAGTGACTTCTGCAAGCCCGTTATGTTAAGTCATTCGTATCGGCCAACAACCCTGTCAAACACCCACCGATTTAATATGGTCATTTTATGCTATCTGGCAGCTCCAGTCATACTTATTTACCCTTTAATCCAGTCCCAAGTCGAACCACTCTCACAGTGCCGCTTGTAGACTGCAGGAGGTCTCTACAAAGAGGAACGTCAAATTAAACTCTTTCCACTTGCACGGAAACAGCAATAGGAAAAGAACATTAGTGAAAAGGTTTCACTAATTTGAAGTATGGCCATAAATCCCATAGCTTGTTTGTGAATTTATTCCAAGTATAATATCGAATAATGTTTTTTTTAGTTTACTCCTTGCCTCATGTGCAAAACTTTCCATATAATTGCTACAACAAAGCTGCATATACAAAAAGAAGCAAATACACACGTTTTAATCCACCTCTTTTTTGTGTACACCATATGTTTTTAATTTGTCATTAATTATGAATTGTGGTGTTTTTTTTATGCGTATGAATTAGTGAAGGTTTCAGTATGGCTGAGCATGCTCAGTTATTCTCAGTCATTTTTCTCCCCCCAGGTATTTTGATCATAATTTATCATCACAGTTATTGATCTTAATGAATTTTGAAACAGATTTGGGAGACTCGCTGCACTTGCCGCGTTAATGTGAGAGCTGTTTGTGTTGTGGGCGGCAGACGTGGACAGGATGCTGCAGCGACCTTGGCCTTCAACATGCATCCAGCTACATTTTTTATGATTCTTGAGGTGACTGAACAGATGAGTCATGTTACTTTGAGGTACAGCACCAACTGTAAGGCAACGTTTACAAAGTATCTGTATCAAAAATATGTCCAAATGGTAAACCATGATGTATATTTGGCCACTAATCCACAACCATTTGATGAGTTGTTTCTCTTGCCACCTACAGCACAAATTAATGGGACGGCTTGATTGTACAGCGGACATTTTAAATTAAATGCTTACATACTGTGGATTTATCATTATGAACCATGGAAATGAAATATAGGATTATACAGTAAACCATTTTTGCGCAGCCCTATGGATGAGCTAAATATGCACACTCTGTAAATGTTTTTTTTTTAACTTCCTATATTCTTGTTTAAGCATTTAATTACTCATGCAGCTCATCCAGTCAGGCCAAGAAATTAGAAAAGCACACAGAGATCAATCTGATAACTTAATCTTCGCCAACTGTGAAGCGACTGGTAGGGCAGAGATATTTGATGAGGCTTACATTTGTCAATATTTGTCAAGTGGTGAGAGGGGACGGCAGCGGGTTTTAGCAGCGTGATGTTGAACTGCACACATCGTTAGCAGGGCCGGGACATTTGCATCATGACCTCTAAACAGGCCACCCAGTCAAAGTCAAACTCTGATGTTGTCCCCCGGCAGTACCAGAGCAGTCGCTGCGTGTCACGAGAGCACAGCGTCATGAAACAGGTCAGCTCCTGGGAGAGTCTGTAATTATATATTTTATATACAAATGTAAGGCCTCTAAAATGTTAAAATGTCTTAAACACAGTAATTACAGGCCTTAACTTCCTATTATGCAGGCTTATATTTAAATTAAGATTGATTCTGTTGCAAAATTATAAAACTTGCTAGTGGCAATGGTGGATTCTTTACATCTGATGATACTAGATACTGTAAGGTAGAAAAAAAATGCCACAAACTGTGATCTAAATATATGACTGGGACCTACTGTATAGTTGATTTTATTTTATTTCCTTCATAATTCGCACTTCCAGTTGTTTAGTGTAACCCAGTGAAAAGAACAATGGAGAATAGGATTAATTACAAAATTCAGCCCTGTTTTCAGTTTCACTACATCTGCTTTCATAAACATAATTGGACTTTATTTTTCTTAGTGGTTCATTTCCCGGTGTTGTTTTTCTTATTCTGCCCATTTACAGCTTCACAACTTAAATTGGCTTTATTCAATTAGAAACAGGCTTACCTGCTTGTTGGTTCTTAAATTGGTCTTCTATCCGGGTCCAGGTAGCGTTTAAAAAGGTCTTAAACAGCCTCTGAAAGCAATTTTGTCACAGCCACAAATGAGAGAGCTTAATTCACTGTGGCAAAGGAGTTACTACTGCTCTCAGTGCTATAGTTCTTACAGTTTTAGCAGAGGGATTGAAATCAAGGGACGACATGACAGCGGGACATCTGAGCAACTGCATGAAGTCATCTCAAATACATGCAGCTGTCATAGTGTGTATTTACAAAGCAACAGACCGGGAATGTCACAATTCATTCATTCATATTCAGTTTCATGCCTTACTGGTTGATTTCAGAGGTAAATAAAGGCGGATGCTAAAGATTGTAGGATGCAAGCCAACAAATATCAGGTAATTAGGGCTGGAGTAAAGTGAGAAGACAGATGCAATGACCATTTTTGTATTATTTACCCTTTAGTCCCCAGTGTTGCCGTATTCAGCTCTCAAATCCTCTTCAAAACGTGCAGCATGTTCAAGTTCACTCTTTTTTGAGAAGTCTAACCGTTTGAACGCAAAGGTGTGTAAACCTCATTTATGGAGACTTTAGGTTTCAGCGTGGAGTTAGTGGTGACATCCAACTCGTCCCATGTTCATGGATCTGAAGAGGTGTCACCATTCTGAAATCAAGTCACGTGATCTGTGGATTGTGCCGCTTCATTATGTGCCATTTTGGTTAATAGGTAGAGTCACGACCGCTGATGAATATGAAAAATGTCAGCAGTCGACGTGCAAAATTGAAGGACTGGAGCCGAGTGGAGAGTATGTGTGTGTGTGTGTGTGTGTCCGTCTGTCTGTCTGTCTGTGTGTTTTCTCTCCATTTGTTCCATTCAATGCGTTCACATTTTACAATTAGGACAGGCCTACTTTCCAAACTGTTTTAATTGTAGGTCATTCTCATTATTCTGTGGCACAAAAAGGCTGATAACAGGAATAATGTGTTGGTGTAACATGTGGCAAGAATTTTAATAGTTTTTAAATTGCACTGGACACTTGTCCAAGGTTAAATCTGTTCATACGCTGCAGACAGTCCACCATATTATCTATCTATCTGTCTATCTATCTATCTATCTGTCTATCTGTCTATCTATATATAGATATATATATATGTGTGTGTGTGTGTGTGTGTATATTTATACATATATTTATATATATATGTGTGTGTGTGTGTATACATACATATGCATGTGTTTTATTTATATCCTTCTCTAGAGAAAAAGCTTGCTCAGCGTGTGTGTGGCATTTTATGACACCTGTACGTGGAAAAAAAACCCATAATTTGCACATAACCATCTGTATATAGAGTCCTCTTCCTGTCTCAGGCAAAATCTAACTGTAAATGTCAGCACAGGTTAAAATGCTGACTACACTGTGACGGGGCAACTGTGTGCCTTTTCCCTCTCCTCCATTAATGATGTATAGAACAGTCAAGTCTCTGTAATCACCTCGCTCGGGCTTCATGATTTATGGTAAGAGAAAAAAAATAGAGGAGAAAACACAGGAAGCCCTACTTACACAGGGTACAGGAAAGCATCTGTGTTTCTGTGTGCCCTGCTCATGAGTGCATTCATGCGTGACTGTATGTAGATCTGTGTCTATTTGCGAGTATGATTCCCATCAAGCGTGAATATTCACGTGAAAGCGTCGACCAGCCCACTGACATGTATGCTCGCTTGCCTGCACAGTATACAGCGTGTCTATTTTCACATCGCATACGACCCTCCAAATCCATTGTCAATTCAAATACAGGCCGCACACGAGAGCCACAATGTCCAGGGGATGTGTGGCGCATGCATGTGTGTGTGTGTGTGTGTATGAGTGAATGTGTCATGAGGGAGCTAGTGAGAGGAAAAAGACAGCATGTGTCTCTCCAGACGTCTCCAGACTCACTGATAGTAATTTAGCAGACTGCAGCACTGCAGAGAATGGTGGAGTTGTGAGTATGGGAGGGGGCGGCCAGTTGTCACACATAGAAACAGTGACATTCTCAATTGCCCAGAAACAAAAATGGATATTTTATGTGACACGGCAATCACAAATTCACACAATAATGCACGTGGGTCTCTCTTTTCTGCCTGTCATTGCATGCTCAGTGTTTAGCAAAAAAAAAATCTTCCTTACCAGTCTTACCTCTCACCAGTCCTAAACCTGTGAACACCATTGATGTGTGTCTCAGTCAGCCTGTATTTATGTGCAGTGAGTAAGCATATGGAAATAGAAATAGAAATATTCTTGTGGTTACTGTTGTGGCTGGATGTAAGGCTTTCTGCTAATACTGACTCACTCTTTGCTGTTGCATTTCTCACACCTCGTCTTTCTGCTTCTCCTCACTGTACTATGTGAAAAGCAAAATACGGAAAGAGGGTGGACTGTCTACTCTCTTTTGGTTAAGATGGCATTCTCAGAGTGCGCGCTATAGGCTTTATTTCAGGCTGGGGAAACCGTCCACTTACAGTACAGGACCGAACAACAGGCCTTTATTCTGCAACATGATATTGACAATGAATCAAAAATGTCTGAAACGGTCAAATTCAACCTATTCTAAACATTAAATATTAAGTACGAATCCTTTGAACTGAGCGAATGGAAATGTTGAGCCTCAACTCTCCCATTCAGGTAGCCTCTGTGTAGTTTCATTAAAACAGTTTCAAACGTTTTCATCAAAATTACGGCAACTGGAGGACATAAAAATGTGCTCTATCATTCATTTGTTCTCATCTAATTTATAGTGTGCAGAAGGAGGAAGGAGTGTACCTTCTGGTCTCGGTAGTTATCTGGCAGACGGTATTGAACTTAAACGCTGCTATTTTTTGTCGAGTTTCAGGCCTTCTGTTATGGATTTGAAGCCAAATACAGTTATTTTTACTTTGGCCAGACAATATATCCCGGATGCTCTTACCGCTCTTATGTTATCGAAGCATTTAGACAAATTATTTCTTCTCCATGATCCCCGTAGTGAAGCTGAAGCAATGTTGACGTGTAAAGTAAAGGCACAATTTTGAAGCATGTCAGGAAGGAGGAAGCCAATAACTGAAAATAATATAAAAATAACTCACTTAAAATAGCTTTACACACCTCTAAAATCTAAGAAGTGTTTTGTTTTTTTTTTTCACATGTGCCTCATTTATATTTACTCCCCATGTTCAAAGCAGCAAATGTCAGCGTGTCTCTCTCAAAGCAGACAAAGCTGTCAGTTTTTGACAAATGGTGTAAAAGAGCCGGAGCATTGTACAAGGAATCAACAACAGCAAACCCACTGACGCCTTTTCCAACAACACCGCTCTATATGGCTTTGTTGACCTACTACCTGCGCGCTGTTTTGACCGCGTATTAAGTAATGACACAACCGATATGCGTTTTACACCCTGGGCACCTACGCCCCCGCGCAGCTCATACGTACACACAATGGTACACAAATGCTCACATATGCAGGGATCTAAAAATAGTCTAAGGTCAGGCCATAAAAATAGAACGAAGAAAATAAAAGCAGGACTTGTCTGCCTGAGTCTAAATGCTCTGACAGTCTGTCTTTTTGCATTTGGCTATTTGTGGCGGACACAGGCAGGCAGACAAGCAGAGGGGCGAGGCGAGGCGCTGGAGATGAAAAAGACGGCAAGCAACGAGTTCCACTGCAGTTCTGCTGTCTCTCCAGCTGGCTCCCCGTCTAATTAGAATGGAGGAGAGCACACATGGAGGAGGAGAGCAAGCATGAAGCCCAGATAATTTTCAGCTGTATGTGCCGCTGTGGCCAGAACTGCAGCTCTCTCTCTCTCTCTCTCTCTCTCTCCTCGCTCTCCTATCTGTGCCCTTCAAAATTCAGCTGTCTGGTTAATCGGACGCGGCATGTTCAGCAAAGGAGTCCACTTTACCGTGCGGACCGGTTTGGACCTTTTTACCTTGTGGACCAAAGGCTGCGTGCTTTTGCCTGAACTGTATCTGACCTGAGTTTTCTTCCCTGCAGTTATTTCTCTTGGCGTATTGCGCTGAGCTCGTTACTTTACCAAGGGTAAAAGGTCAAATGTTCAACAATAATTAGACGCTTGTAATTGCATCACAGCCCAGAAAGGCTCTCACTCAGCAGGACCCGAGAACAAATAACAAAGTTTGATCATTATTCCGGATTGCGGGCTTTTCATGCATCATTTGAACATAATGTACAAAAATTAGGCATTGTGTGTCTATCTGTTAAAAAAGGCTGACTAAACAAAATGTACATTTAAGGTGCACAAAACCGAGCGCTGGTTTAAGTAAGCACTGTTTAGACTCAGCAGACAAAAACATGGAATAAGTGCCGTGGTGATGAGTACCACGTGGACTCAACCATCAAATTACTGCCTACTCCACATCTAAAGGATCCTCGCTTAAATCAACCCTTGGTTATTCTTGCATAGCGCACCTTTAGCTCCTCAAACTCTGAGTTTCTGTTCATTTCCCCTGCAGATAGCTTCAAAGTTAAGGTTTTGTTTTTCTTTTTTATATCCTATGACAACAGCAGCTACATCTGAAGCTACATCATGTTTGTACTGAGTGAAGTATTCAAATCCAAGATGCCATTGTTTTATGGCTGCGGCATTACATCAGTAATCACAGCAATTTCCCTGTAATTCAACAGAATATAATTTGGTGTCTTTGGAAACCTCGGAACTGAGTTAACCACCGAGGAAGTCAGTTGAACTGGAGAGCGAATAATGAATGAATACGTTTGACGATTATTCTGGATTTTTTGCTATTTCCTTATCATTTGAACGTGAAAATTGCACCAGAAGAAGGCATCTTGTGTCTAAACATCACTTGCAAAAGGGTGATAATGCAAAACAAATTCAGATTACTAAGGTCTGATGTTAGGTATGAAGGTCGTCTCTGCTGATTGATTTTCAGTTTCATGGACTGTCCACCCTCTCCTCTTTCATTTTTTTCTCACAGGAACCTGGGGAAGTCAGGCCTGCGTGTTTCCTGCTTGGGTTTGGGTGAGTTGGTTCATAGACAAAAAAAAAAATCCATTTCTCAAGGCCTTGCAGTTGAAATAAACATCTCTGTCTGTCCTCTTGTCCAGGCACCTGGGTGACATTTGGATCACAGATCTCTGACGAGGTGAGAGCTCTGATGTTTTTCTGTTTGTATGCAGAATCAATCCTGGAGCCCGGAGCCAGACCGAGGCTGCATTTTTGAGGCCGATACCAATTTAATATGTGGAAGCAGAAAACTTGCAATATTTTTTATACAAGAAAACACACTTTTGTAGCATGGAAATAGTTGCAGCAAAGATACGCACTGGATGCTTGATATATTACAGCTGAACAATAAACTTGTGAACTGATTCGCACCACCATCTACTCAGCTGTGATGTGCTACCCTGCCAACTCACTGCTATACAAAGTATTACACCCGGACGTGGGGGTGACATTGATAATTTACTGCTGAAGAGAGAACTGTATTGGATTTATTATTTAGGAACATTGCCACCAGTTGGTCTAAATGAAGATTTTGATATTTACCATTTGTATGAATTCAGATTTCGAGATTTATCAGAATCATTTTAAAACCTAGATGTTAAACTGCATGTGGATGTGTGATATGGATTTATGAACTGATATTTGGTTGCTCCTGAGCGAGCTAGAGAACCAGCCACCACTAAACAATGTTATGTTGTCACTAAAAATACCTGTTATGTTATGGTTAGGAGAAGGTTAATGTAAAGATCAGGGAAAGATTTGTTGTAATGGTTAAGGTTAGGAAAAGGTCAGGGTTAAGGTTACAAAATGTTAGCTAACATTCAGCAATATTAGGTAGTTAACACTGGCTAATATTGGCTGAATGAAAGTTGCGTGGACCGACGCATACGCCGTCTCATCAGCCTGCTTATGCAGACTTTGTCGCTCCCTTAAAGGAAAATACCGTAAAATACTATTTTACTGACTTACCCAGACTGAGACAAGATGTTCAATACCATTTTCACCTCTGTACGTCCAGTGGTTCAGCTCATATAGGTAGCATTTTGTGTTCGCTTAGCATAAAGACTTGAAGTCTATGGGAGTCATTAGCCTAGCTCTGACAAAGTGAAACAAGAAACCTTAGAGCAACTCTGAACCTATGCTACCCACAGGAACTGAACCACGGGACATACAGATGTGAAAATGGTTTCAAACATCTTGTGTCAGTCTGGAGAAATTGGAAAGAGACAATTTCACCCAAAATGTTGGAGTATTCCTTTAATACTACACCACACAGAACCTCTAAGAGGTCGCATGAATTTAAAACGTAACTTTAGTTCATCATAAGCTGCTGTGCCAACAACCTGTTGTTTTTTTGTTTGTTTTTTTGGCTGGAGGACAGTTTCCGATAATATCAATCAGCTGATATATCAGTCAGGCTGAACTGGAGTCCCTTCACTCAGAGCGGATATTGTTTTTGTGAATGTCTGTTCTGCGTTTCCACCGCTAACTCAACACTTGGCAGCGGGAACACAAATCTCAGCGCTTTCAGTAAAAACGATCTTTAGAAATCAAAGGTATCCGTTACCAATAAACTGCAGCAGCTTTGTGAAAAGCGGCCGTCCTCCCTGCGTCGTGTCCTTCACAGCCGACCTGTGGATAATTGAAGTTTATCTATCGCCTCCCTCTCTCAGTTTCAATCTGTGTGTTCCCCCAGATGGCTGAGAACCTGATGACCATAGCTTATGAGAACGGAGTGAACCTGTTTGACACGGCAGAGGTGTACGCCTCCGGCAGGTCAGTCAGCACATTCTCCTCCAAATTTCACTGAGTCCATGCTTTTGTTTTCCTTCCCTAAAAATCTTTTTTTAAGCGGTTTGACTCATCAACTCCCATAATTTTTTTTTTGTCCTTGTGTTTTGCTTCATAAGCTCTGATTAAACTTTTCCTTTGGAGGGCAGATGAACAAATGCATCATTTTAATTGCACCTCAAATATATGAAAATTCAAATAACACATTATTACCTGTTTATATTTGTCTTGTATACATATTACCTGTTTATGTTTTTCTTATATACATTAATATTGTAGTGCAATGATGTGAAGTCACTGTCAGCCAATCACAGCTCATGTTGTACTTCTCCACAGAGCGGAAATCACCCTCGGGAACATTATCAAGAAAAAAGGATGGAGGTGATATTACTTATATTTCTAACCTCGTTCACATGCTTGTGCAAAGCTGTCTGACTCTATTAGATCATGAATATTTTCTTGTAAGCTTACTCCACCAATCCCTCTCCTTGCTGAAAGGCATCGGTTGGGTTTTACCATGCGTTCACTGCCCTTGGAACAGGCACACTATTGTATTATCTCCAGAGAAATATTTTTTAGACAAATAGGGAGCTTTAGCTGTAGAAGGACTATAAAAAGATTAAATTATAATGATGTGAATATAAATTCCCAGATCAGAAACCCACGTGGTTGACTTGCCCTAGTGCTATTCATTTGTATGGAATTTCCCCTAGACATCGTTAATCTGGTGAAAAGCATATAAATAAATAAATGTAAAGCCTTAAATTAAATATATGTAGTCTGTCGCTACCTCCTGTTGTTTTATGAATATTTAAATGCATGCAAATTGAGCAATTTGTAAGGTTGTAATAGTACAGAAAAGAGGTGGACAAAATTTAATTTTGAAATGCACCAGAGACTAGAAAGTAATAACATGAAGTATTTACGGTTTCATCATGTGTCTATTGCAGCGGACATGAAGACACAAATTATAATTTGGTTGAAATAAGAAAATCAATTGGTCAGTTGTTTATGTGGTCTGGCAGTCAAAGTTAAATAGTTATGTTGCCCTATGAAGGGTACACTTTACTGATCAGTATACATAGCTTTTGGTCTTTCTAATCATTATGTTTTTGTTTTGTGAAGTAAATTCCATTAATTTTCATAAGACAACCTGTAACAGTACATGAACTGCACGCCTGCACTTCCTAACCAGCCCCTCATTTCTTTACCAGACGTTCAAGTTACGTTGTCACAACTAAGATCTACTGGGGAGGCCAGTAAGTACACTCGTACTAAGACTACTTTTTGTGGAAAAAAACAACAACATTTTTTGCATTATTATCATTTCATTGGAACTGTAATTAAAAACTGTAATTCATTCACCCCACAGAGCAGAGACGGAGAGAGGACTCTCCAGAAAGCACATCATTGAAGGTTAGTCACAACAGTCCAGGGGTCTAGGAAGACGGAAATGGAGTGGGAAAGGGTTGTAAAAACTCTATGATTCATTGTGTATGTAAGTGCATTGTGTACATCAGAGTCATCAATAGTTTGGCATGTAGCCACAAGTGCACAGCCTTTATTCTTGCACAAAGTAACAATTTGGGCTCAAATGCGATTAGAAAGTCAAAAAATGACCAAGCTGGTTATCTGGCTTATCAGACATTAGACCAAATGAGGATTGGGTTGTGAGGTTTTTGGGTTTTTTTTTTGCTAAATTCCAATTCACTCCCTGAACTGGCATTTAAATGCAAAATGATATGGTCTGTATATTAAACCTACATTGAACTTAAACCAAACTGAACTGTGGGAAATGTACTTCAAAGCATGAGGGATTTCGTGACTTCTGAATAAACAACACTGAGCGAAATGAGAGGCCTCAGAGGGCGTCTGACTTTGATCACTTGTAAGAACAAGTGTCAAGTAATTGATCATCATTAAGCAAATGTTTTCGGATGAATCAGAAATTCACTACCAGCCCGTAATGTCAGCAATCAATACGGCAGCATGGATGTCATTTTTTTTTTTAAATCTCATTTTTGAATTCTAAATGCTACAAATAGTGTTTTCAGAATGCCAAATTGCTAATTTTGATCGTCTGAAAAGAGCAGCTGCAGAAAATAAATAGTTAGAAATTAATGGGTGTCATAACAGCGCAAGAAAAGGCCTCAAACGAACACACACAGCGCGGATTTACCTCTGTGCTGTGAGCCGCTGTGCCTGAGGTTCTCTATTAATGGTCTGTTCGCTGGTTGGAGATCACACTACAGTTGCTCAGGTGAATTGGGTTATACAACATGTGAGAGCTGCAGAGCTACAGAATGAAAATAATGAATGCAAACTGATGAGGTAGTCGAGAGTGGCGTTGAGCCGCAGTTAATTGGAGTCTGGTGAGGTGAATGAGGATAAAAGTCGACGAGGTTGAATGAGGAAAACCCGGGAGAGGAAACCGAGGGTGCGAGTGAGATTTCTCCTGACAAAGAGCACAATGTTTTGAGCCACTGAATCACATCCCAAAAGTTCTGCAATGGAAACTCAAAGGTAATTGGGCTCATAAATAAATATATATATTTTTTAAACATAAGCATGACAGCCCTGGGGTGACCATTTGCTTAGGAGTTGAATGGGATTTTTGACCGTCATTGTCTGGGGGCTTTTGATGTGAGGATGTTGCATAATGAGTGAACTGAGCACACCTCTCAAGATTTGCACGGATTGCAGGGACATGCGGTTAGACTTGGGCATCATATTTCACTTCAGTCTTGACTTTGCCCGCCAAAGCGACGTGCTCAATTACAGACGGCCGAGAGGAGGGCACAGCGGACGGTGAATATCCTGGAATGTCGGCAGCAACGTCTGCAACTGTCTCGACTGTTTGTGTTGAGAATATAAAAAAAATATTGTTCGGCTGACAGTACCAGAGATCATTATCCATTTGGCTTTATGCGTTTCAAAATACACTACAATCTGCAATCTAACCTGCATTGTCTTGTTTTGACTACTTGGATGAGACATTAAACTCATTCATGCATTATACAGTACAATAGGAAAGCAGCTACATTTTGGAAGAAACGTCCAATGAGGAAACAGTCTACCATAACTAAAGATCATTTACGTTTGTGGAGCAGAATCACTCCTGCATGACTGTATGTGTGAGGATGAAGCTGGACCTAAATGTTTCACTGCATTCAATAATGTGTTGAGATCTGTAGTCCTTTTTGCAGTCCATTTTTCACAAAACACATCCCTTTAAGCACCTTGAGGGTCACTTGGGTGAAAGAATTGCCATGTGCTCATCCAGACATTTTAAATACTGGAGGTAGTTTTTAGATGATGACCGTAATAACATGGCAACAACACAATTAAGATACAAATTCTCATTTGAGATCACAAGAACATTTATTTTAGAATTACAAGACAATATACTAGAAATGGAAAAGTGTCTGGTGAAACTTTAAATGTGCTTACTGTTGTTACAGTGTTCACAGTGGTTGCTGTGGTTTTGCTAGGTTATGCTGGGTGGTTGCTAGGGCATTGCTAGACAATTGCTATGTTGTTCCAGGTGGTTAATAGGGCATTGCTAGGCAGTTTCTATCATGTTCCTGATGGATGCTAGGGTGTTGCTCGGCAGTTATTATAATGGTCTGGGTGGTTGATAGGGCTTGCTATAGTGTGTCTCATGATTATTGGGTCATTGCTGGATGGTTGCTATGGTGTCATAGGTTGTTACTAGGGTGTTGCTATAGTGTTCCTGATGGTTGCTAGGATGTTGCGAGGCGGCTGCCAATGTGTTCGGGCAGGTAACAGGTAAAAGGCAAGTTAGAACGTGAAGAGAAACTACTACTAGGACTACTGGTTACTCAGGTTAAGTTAAGAGATGGTTAAAGTAGATGGTTAGTAAGTAGAACATGTGATACAAAGTTAAACAACATCTCCTTTCAAAATAATTTATTGTAAGTTTCCAGTGGCACATTGGCTGTGTTTTTGCAGACGTGGGAACTGGTATTTTTCCGACTTGGAGCTTCTTACTTCCCCCCCCAGAGCGTTCAGCCGGTTGAGGTCAGAACAAGCCTGCAAACCTGCCAATCATCGATGTCCCAATGTATTTTTTAAAATAATGAGAGTCCACACCAACAACGACATTTAAGTTTACCTAAACACTTAAAAAACTCGATGTCATATCTTGGCCTCACCGTTCACCAAAGGCATCCCCATGTTGCTTTTTTTGGTTACATTATCACAGCATGACATTTCGGATAAACCAGAGCTCTGAGAAATACAAATTTAAGGGCTGTTTGTGTGGATTTTCCTCACTCGGAAGTCAGAAATTTCCCTGTCCCTGCTTCTCATGAGCGCGGCAGTCGTGCAATATGTATGATTTCCTGGGAAACTGTAAGGTGAACATGCTGCCGGGGTGCTCTTAGTCCTATGGATTCCAATTACACTGACATGAAATTGAAACCAAGAACGCTATCTTTTTTATATTCTACTCCAGTATATCATGCACCCCTAATGAAATTATTATGATGATATGATGGGGGAGGGT
>OMLB01039318.1:4567-25995 GCA_900302555.1 Myripristis jacobus | reverse complement strand
AAATTGTTAAATAACGCTAAATATGTTTTATTTTTTAGATTCCTCAAAATAGCCACCCTTTGCTTTGTTGACAGTGCTGCAAACCCTTGGCCTTCTCTCAATGAGCTTCATGATGTAGTCACCTGAAATGGTTTTCACTTCACAGGAGTGCCTGCTGAGGGTAAGTCCAGCCTCAGAAATTGCAAGTTAACAGCACCTCAGATTAGAGCCCAGATAAATGCCACACAGAGTTCTAGTGGCAGACACATCTCTACATCAACTGTGCAGAGGAGACTGCGCGAATCAGGCCTTTATGGTCAAATAGCTGCTAAGAAACCACTACTAAGGAAAAGCAACAAGCAGAAGAGATTTGTTTGGGCCAAGAAACGTAAGGAATGGACATTCCTTGTGTTTCTTGGCCCAAACGAAGTGGAAATCTGTGCTTTGGTCTGATGAGTCCAAATTTGAGATCTTTGGTTCCACCTGTCGTGTCTTCGTGCGACGCAGAAAAGGTGAACGGATGGTCTCTACATGCATGGTTCCCACCGTGAAGCATGGAGGAGGAGGTGTGATGGTGTGGGGGTGCTTTGCTGGTGACACTGTTGGGGATTTATTCAAAATTGAAGGCACACTGAACCAGCATGGCTACCACAGCATCCTGCAGCGACATGCTATCCCATCCGGTTTGTGCTTAGTTGGACCATCATTTATTTTTCAACAAGACAATGACGATGATAAGGGCTATTTGACCAAAAAGGAGAGTGATGGAGTGCTGCGGCAGATGACCTGGCCTCCACAGTCACCTGACCTAAAACCAATCGAGATGGTTTGGGATGAGATGGACCGCAGAGTGAAGGCAAAAGGGCCAACAAGTGCTCAGCACCTCTGGGAACTCCTTCAAGACTGTTGGAAACCATTTCGGGTGACTACCTCTTGAAGCTCATCGAGAGAATGCCAAGAGTGTGCAAAGCAGTAATCAAAGCAAAGGTTGGCTATTTTGAAGAATCTAAAATATAAAACATGTTTTGAGTTATTTCACACTTTAATTACATGATTCTATATGTGTTCATTCATAGTTTTGATGCCTTCAGTGAGAATCTACAATGTAAATAGTCATGAAAATAAAGAAAAAACACTAAATGAGAAGGTGTGTCCAAACTTTTGACTGGTAGTGTAGGTCACCTACCAAGTTATTTACAACTTTTGATAGAAATTTTTCAGCAATTTAAAATGGGTCAGAGCTGTTAGATTTTGTGTGCAGGAATCAGACAGAAAAAAACATTAGTTCACTTGCATCATTTTGCATCTCCAACAAAACTGACTTAGCTTATGTCCTTGGAGGGACACAGTAATCACGTGAAACCAAGAATGTCTTAGCCCTGCTTAAATATTTTTCCCAGGTGTATTACATGAGTCAACAGAGGAGCTGCGTCTGCTTACTTGCCTTGTTCCACTGACTGCTGACTCCCAACCCCAGAGAGTAAGGTTAATGAGCACAGGGCCTAATCCCATGCTCTCCGTGGTTAACAGCTTTATTAGCACTCTGGCCTAATCCTAATCCTGTTTGACAGCTTTCCCGGAATAGAGGTTACAGTCCACAAATGACAGAGGCATGTAAGGAAATCAGTAGCCCTGGGCATGGAATAACAGGAAGTTAGTTTGTGAGAGAGAAAGTGTGTGTGTGTGTGTATGTGTATGCACACGTGCATGTGTGAGCATGTGTGTTAGAGTGAGAGTGAAATAGTGGTCACTCTGAAGGTTAACCATGCACTTACTTAAGTATGCGTTACCTAAACTGACTTTGTGCAGCTCAGCAAGTCTTCTACATGACTTTTGCCCGTACACTAAAAAAGAAAACGTTGTTGGTCACAATCTAGGCGTAGCCTAATTATGATGGCTGATGAATCTATGCTTATTCTGGCTATCTTTGCAGAACTGGGCCATTCAATCAGTTTTTACAGAGTCAAAGTCTAAGTTCAGCTGTCAAACAATAATCTGTGGAGTCATGCACACCTACCTGAGGCTGCATGCGGTCATGGTGAAGCATGTCTGATGTCACCAGACACTACCAGCCAAGCACTGAAACTTCAAGCCTGACAGAGCAGCAACTAGGCTGCAGCTTGCTAGATTTGAGAACAAATAATCAGTCTGAGGAAATGTAGGACTGGGTGGGGCTGGCCAAAAATGAGTAACTTAAAAAAGAAGGCAAGATCACACTTCCTGTTCAGTTGGATGCTTTGGTGTAGAAGACAGGAAGTGGCTCAGGATTAGGCATGCTTGAGCACTTCAGCCTCATCTTGTCCTCTGATTTTTTTCTCTTTGAAAGCCAGGGATTCTTTAGAATATACAATTTGAAAAAAGACACTAATCTGAGTCTACACATGTCTACACATACACCCTCTACATATTCATCATTTTATGCGATTATCTGTAAATCTAATGTAAAATGTGTTTCTGTGTCATTGTTAGCAGTACAAAGAGATCCACCCTTTCCACCACACCAGCACTTCCCCTGTTTAATCGCACATCATCTCATGCATGCTTACAGCTCCATGGCGTCATCTCATGTTGTCTCACACCTCCAGCCTTTCATCTGCCACAATGCCTCTATCTCACTCTAATCATTACTAGATCACACACTGCTTCCCTGATATATTTCTTCACAAGCCCTTCATGTCTTAATTTCACTGTCACTGTCTGTTCATTGACCCTCTTTTTCCTGTCTCACATTCACAACACTTAAACGCAGGTGAAACGCTCATCTTTCGCTGTGGCAAAGCATCTTCCTTCAGCTTGCTAATGTCAATCTAGCTGCACACCGCATATGTTTTCACCAGGTAAACTGTTACTTCACTGCTTATGCTAAGATAATGAGTCAGGGAAAAACTTTATATTATGAAAACAAGCATGATAAATAACGTTAGTTTGCTTGCGTATCTATACCTTAATGTCCAAACAGGTGTAGCCACTTACCAGCTTGATCACTAGAGCAACTGCAATATGTATGATTATGGATTTTATTCGGGCATACTAAAATAAATAAAATGAAAATATTAAGTTTTATGTCTACGCAAACAAATAATGTCAAACAAACCCAATGCTTGACCTGGGGTCGGACAGTAAAATCAGTTAATCTGGGTTTATGTTTTAAATTTATGCAAAAAACGGTTGAATCGTAAAATCAAGATTTTTACTACATATAACATAATAAAAGCAGCTGAGTGCTCTGTCAAACAAGGCAAATGATTCAGTCATCTGCACATAACATGAATGCTCCGAAATGCATGTGTGACACACCAGTCACATGATCATGCCACTAAGATTCCCATCATTTAGTAGTTGTGGTAAGTGAATAATGAAAAAAATAGATTAAACTTATAAATCCTGAAAAGTTTGAAAAAAAAAAAAAGATTTTATTTTTTGACCATATGGCTCAGTTCGAGTTTGACCCAAGAACCTACCCAGTTAAATACCCACAACCAACTGACTTTGATAGAGTGAGACATCTCAAAGCGAAATGGTTAGATTTGGTCTGCTTATACAATTTTGTTCCTGTCATCTTCAGTGTGTTTCCCACCATCTCCCACCCCATCTTACCGTTTGGCTTCCTCCAGGTGACAGAGGTACTCGTAGGCGATGTTCTGTCGTCGCCTCTCATCCATCTCCTCTGCTGACAGCCTCTCGTCATCCTGAATGGCTGCAAGAACAAGAAAAGAAGTTTCTGCTTGTAAAATATGAGGACACCAAGTATTTCCCAATAGTGACATCATCAAAACACAAGTTTGTTGCACAGCCTCACTGGTCTTTGTTACACATGATTACAGTGTGGCATGCATTTGGAGATTGACAAGTATGTCTTATCAAAATTGAAAGCCCAAACCCTTTGTGCAAAGTTGAAAAACTGGACAATGAATACCAAAAATAGCAGGACTAAAAGTTTCTCTCTTGGCAAGTGTAGCTTATTCTGACTATCTGGAGCCTCCATACAAGTGGGAGACTGTACTATATCCCATGTTCAATGAAACCATGTACGAGGGAGAAGAAAGGCCACTTTCTCATTGTGAAAGAGGCCTTAGTCGGGTGCCTACTTGACAAGTGACTTCTGCTGAGAGTTGACCTTTACCTGCAGCTTAATGAGACCACCTCCCCCAGCCCCTGACACTCCTTACACTCCTCTAATCTAATCAAATCCCTTTATTTCTGGCTGAGTGAAGGGCCGATCCCAGGCCCGGAGGCTCTCTCCAACTCGATCAAACACCATGGTCTGTAGGTCTGAGAACAGGCCAGTGACTGGACTTTCACATGTGGAAGTATGCTTTAGTGGTTCATCTGTGCTTTATTGGGTGAGAAGTCACAGCAAGTTAAAAGCTGGAAATGCCTGTAATGCTATGCACACTCAATTATGCACACAAACTCACCAGAGTCTTGAGTCCAAAGATTACATGGTCATTATCTCCTCTAGTGACGCCGACAACGTTAACTAGCTAAACCTGTTGACTGATTAGCCTAATCAATTCAAAGGAAGAGGACCACATATTAGCACAGCCTTCAGAGCTCGCTTACACATAATTCAGAGCACTCTCTGTCTATCACAGACCTTGATTTATTTAAAATATCTGGGCCTCCATAAATGAGCAGTTCTGGGAGCCAATTCAGCGTATCCTGATGATCAAAGCCAATGCCAATAATTCTTTACTTAGCAGTTTACTCCTTCTTCTGTGGATAGCTAGACTGAAAATTTTGAACCCATCAATTACTCTCTCCTAGGCTCTGCCACCTCATCAGTGGAGACAGAAAATTCAATAAGAAATAATTTTGGCAACTGATTAATCATTTGTCATATATCAAGAAAATAAAAGTACAGCTTCACCAAGATCTAATATTTGCTTACATGTTTCCATTCATATTATTAGAACATGAATATTTTGTTTCTTTGGTTCTGTCTGTTTCACTACAGAAGCAATTTTAAAACATCACTTTGGACTCTGCTAACTAACAATTATCTTTTGTACTTATTGCTGATATATCACTGACCAAATTATTAATTAATTAATCAAAAGCATAAGCCATAGATTAACTGGCATCCCTGGTTGCAGCCCTTGTCATCAGCCACCTGCACAGGCATAAGGCACTAGGTCTAAAAAAAAAACAAAAACCTTTGATGTGCAGTTTCACTCAAAGACCACTGGCCCAGCTGTGTTGTAGAGAGAGGACACGAGTGTGTGTAAACACTCAGGTCAGGATCCCTACACAGCCGTCACGCATACTTACTCACTCACACTTCCTGGAAGGGCCTGTCTGCAGCCCTGCACCAAGGGTTATATTTAATCTGCAGGAAGGTCTTGTTGTCTTCATCTGTCACAGGATCACCAAACCTGAGTTATGAGCTTCGTGATTATGACTCATGCTTTTGTTTGGCCGAGGGTTTGTTCCCCCCAGCCTTTTGGGGCCTACAGGTAACTACAAATCAAAACAGACTCAGGTTTTACGTTATTCCATTTCTTAAGAAAATGTGTCATGTATTGTCTGGTATTTCCAAGGAAACACTGCTCTGTTCCCAAAACAACAGCTGACAATGAAAACATATGCAGGAGTGAATCTACAAAATGAAATAACTCTCCTAACAAGACTAAGGACAACCGTATCTCACAGTCTGTGACAGCTTCTCTATTTGTGTAAGTTAAAAAACTGGATACATATAATGTTGCATCAGCAAACATCCCTCTATGAAAACACCATAACATCATGGTAGCCTACATAAAAACAGGCTAAGACAGAGCTGAGTAATGAAATTAAATGTGCCATGTCAAAAGCAAAGGACAATACTGCACTAATGACACAATTGATTGAGTTTATCTCTTAAAGTTGTACTTTGCCCTCCGATGTCAGTCACTGATAACAGACCTGAAATGAACTTTGAGTAACTGCTGTTTTCAGCCTTTTTTGTAAACTTTCCCTTGTATTTAGGCTTACTGACTTCAGCCACCCCTGTTAAATTCTTGAAATGCCCATGAAGCCAGGTGTAGATTGCTCAACAACAGTAATTGAAATAGTTAATAGTTAACCTATGAGAAAAGGAGGTCTGTGTGGAAAGGCTGCAGTGTTGGCAGGTACTATTACCTAAATGTGTCCGTGTTGTTTTGTGTTGAGAACAGACAGCCAACAGCAATACCAAATGTTAGGTTAAAGTTTAGGGTAGCCAGGAGATTTCCAACTTCAGCATCTCTGAAGTGAAACCAGACAGAGATTAGCCATCCCACAGACTTCAATGTAAAACCAAGAGTTGTGCCCCCCAACTAAAGTCAACCAAAGTAACCAAAATGTGTCCTCTTTTTTCCGCACATCTGAGTAGATAACGCGGACAAATATGTGTGAACCCCGAGGTTGCCCCACCTACTGCAGGCATCCTGCTGCTCAGTGGAGCCAGGTGAAGAGCCGCTGCTCAACCACCTGTTCCTCATCAGAAACTCCTCGAGTCTTGCAAGCCTCCTGTCTTTATGTCATAATAAATAAGGACACTTTCGGGTATGGCTGTAAAGCAGTGTAAAAGTTTTCGCACTTACTTCCATAGCGCGGTCTTTGTAAAGTTGCGGTTTCTTCATGGTACATCCTGCCGTGTTTCCTCCACCCCTGAACTCGTCTGAACTAGAAATAACGTTTGCAGACGCCGACCAAGCTACAGCTGCGACAATGTGCCAATGTGCCGCGCCTGAGGACACTGATATGAATTTAAAAAAAAATTAAATGTTACTGAAACAAATAAGTTGTTAAAGCAGTCTTGAAAATTTTCTTAAAAGCGCCTTCTGTCACTTGCGGCGAATAATCCCCATGGCGTCCACTTCAGCGTGACTCCTAACCGAAAGTGCTCCTAGTTTCTACTATGCTGGTCGCAAATGAAATGATTGACAGGGCAAAATATTTGTTTAGCACCTCGCACCACCTGGTGGCCAAATGACGCCTAACGTTGCATTCGTGTGCCAAGATGAAGCTGGTAAGTAGAAGCTTCGTACCTGGAAACACCCTTCGCCTCAGCTTTCAAGTGGTAAATAAGCTGCTAATTGCAATAATTGGACCCCTAAAAGAAAACACAGTAAAGTGCATTCCCTATACTGTACTGCAGTACAATGATAAAATGCACTTTACTCGGACATGCACCATACAAGTCATTTTCTCATGATAATTCCTGGTGGCTGGACAAAAGTGTAACTTGTTTAAAGTATCATTTGGACGATTTCTACTGAATGCAGCATAAAGAGGGTAAGCTTACACAGGATCCCCTAAATTGTATATGTCAAAGACTCCAAAATCATAAGAGCCAGGGCCCCCTTCTTTTCCCCAAAGACCCCCATCCGACCATACTTCTGTTGTTAGATAAGACCATGTTTAAGACTTCATGATTTAAATAAGTGTCTAGGCTGAGGATAGAGAAGTAAAAATTATAAAGAAAACATTCATATATCCTCAATTATGCTAGACCCTATTTCACTGAGGAGCCATTGGAACCTTCCTCTGGACCCCTGCTGGTCCCCGGACCCCACTTTGGGAACCGCTGGCCTTGCAGACTGAACTTTGCTGATCCCCCAGGTAAAGGGTCATCATTCATCATCAGCTGATCATTTGTCATGCAACAACATTATCTTCTGATATGTGTCACCTATTGCCTCTGCAACCCAAAGTAAACAAGTCTAGCTTTATATATTTAGCTCTGTGTAGCACATTTTCACCTCTTTCGCCAGTTTACATTAACTTGAACATACAGGTGACAGATCACTGTCAGATGTGCAAGGCTGGTGTTAAAATTAATTAATAAACTGAGTGAAACACTTTCTGAATTTTAAAATCAGCCACTAGGTAGCAGCATTAGTTTGAGATTGTGAATGGGGAATGCAGCTGTGTTTATTGTTGTTTGTGTGTTTGGTTGTGCGGTGTGCACATCTATTTGTTATTTTTAGTTTATAGAACAACTATGAGAGAGTAGTCATTAGAAAAAAGAGAAAATAAATAAATACAGTCGCAAGTGAAAAAAGCCTTAAAGAGTGAAAATTGCTGTAACCATATAATATGTGTTTTGTTTTGGGGGTTTTTCTCCAAAAAAATTAGAAAAAAATGCAGTTTTTCTACAGCTAAGTGCTGCATTACTATATACTATATGAATAATCAGTATGTGCTTTTATGGATAATGAAAATGGACATGAAATAAATGTACTACATATTTGCTAGAGAACATAACTTTTATTTTATATATGTTCAAAAGCAGCACAGTTTGCAATCCCTGCCTTTCCGAATTTTTAAGATTATTCACAGGGCATCATTTGGCAAATATATAATCTTCACATATTTTCACACTCATGGACCTTTGAACATACAGCCATCCTATGACTGGCATGCCCTTCACAATAATATACACAACTTTATTCTCCACACACATTTGTTTACCTCCATAAAACGGATGAACAAAACCCAACAAGAGTGATACATTCACTTTTTTTTTCCTCAACAAAAATCAGAATATTGCCATCGTTTTCTAGCAGAAGAATTTACAATAAGAAACACAAAGTTGAGCACAAAATAACAGAAGTTGTCCTATACACATGCAAGTTTGTTTTCACACACAGTTGCGAATGACATGGGGCGTAAAGCCAAGGACACAAAGAGATGTACAACAGAGATACACAGGATGGATTTATCGCTTAGACAAAGCAGGAGACACGTGAGCCGATCGAGGAGCTTTTACACGTTTAACCCAGAAGTCCACCAATATCAGCTTTGTTATGTACACTATTTACAGACATGAGAATGCAAACATAGGCCCACATTTGTGTGTATACACGCACTCACACACTCACACACACGCACACACAAATACAGTACATATAAGCAACACCCCAGATACTTCAAACAAAACAAGTAATATATAATTTCTCTACAATAAAATAGAACAGGTAGTAGTTCTGCCTAATTAAGACGCAAGGTTTTAACACACCCAGAGCCATACAGATGCAGTCCTTGTGTTGTTCTTGCATCCTACTGACAGCATAATGCCACTGAGGAAGCAACAGGACTCAGCTTTGGTTTGACACTGGGCTAATGTCATTGCTTGATTCTGCCAGTACTACCACATCTACATAGAATTTGTATACCATACTTTCATTTCAAAAATAGTCAAATCATATGGTCGAAAATATGTGTTGCACACTAGCAGTACACTTAATCCAATCTCACCAAGTGATTTTTACAAAATCTGAGGAAAAGATGAGGTTTGAGGAAATATACACACACGTTCCACTTGGAAGCCTGTGGTTTTTCACTGAATAGCCTTGAGAAAGCCAGCTGCAGTACAAGGGCACACTACCTCTACGCTGCGATCACAGATAACCACAAATACAGAGAAATGCAGGAGAACACAGGCAGTTAGCCACAGAAAATACAAACTGCAGGCACAAAATATATGAGAGTTGGAAAATGAATGCAGCTAATGGCTTGTTAAACTTTCTAAGCAGTGCCAATATGGTGCCAACTTAAAACCTGGGTGGCATTCTGACATCCTGAAAAAAGAAATTTTATCTATAGTGGTATACACTGTGATTCTGGCACGGGACAATAGATATATGACAAGTAAGCATAAATGTGTCCTGAAAATTAAATAATGACACATTTTGGGCAAAAAGCCTGGTCTAGACATCAGTGACAAATGACAGAGCTTGAACTTATCATTCAATTTTGCATTTGTTTTGGAAGCTTCATATATAAAAACTATGCAGATGTAATTTATGAGTGAATATAGAAAGGTAACACTGAAGCATAGTGTGTTGTTCAGGTGTTTTTAGATAGCAGGGAACTCAACAAAGCCTAAAAGTTCCCCTTAGAGACATTTTTGTCAGAGGTGCAAACTATTACCCTTCCAAAGGAGGCAGTTGCTGTTTACTTTATTACTTTGCAGTAATGCATAGCATGTCACACAATTATATTCTTATTTTTGGACAAATGCTTAAATTCACTGTAAAATAAATAAATAAAATAAAATAAAATAATACATATGATTGCATGGAGACAAGGTCTATGCCAGTAATGTCACACTGACTTGGCTAAGGATTTCAATTTCCCACCAAGCATTCACTGTATCAGTGATTCTTTTGAAAGGCTCAAAAAAAAAAGCGTTATGATTACTTATTTGCTTGTGATTTATAGTATAAGAGTGAATATCAGGGTGGAATAAGGCTTTTCTCAGAATCAGAACAGAATATTCTTTTTTTTCCCACATCACATATGTCCAACAGAAAGAGATTAGGGTTGGGAAAGCACAAAAAAATAAGTTCACCACCTCATATAATACTGTATACTGGCCACATATAGTTCCACATATAGACACCAACACACAAGGATCATTTTTTTTATGCTTCCTATCCATTTCCCGTCCATTCCTTATAACCTTTGGACACCTCTTGACTATGGGAAGAAAGCTCCAGTTAAGGAGAGGCACATTTAAAAAAAAAGGCCATTCAGTTTTTTGAAAAGGAAGCAGTATGACATGTCACTATCAATGTCACTGCCACAAGCGAGACCCAACACAAAGCTAAATCAGAGACAGCCCTCATCAGAGAGCCTTTGTACAATAATACAACACATGGAAGGGGAGCTGGAATCACAGCATTTGGACAAAATGAATAATTCATGATTGCAATCAAAGTTAACATCCTCAGATTCAACATACCATACACTTAGAGGTACAACAAAATACAGTTTTTCAATATGGCCTTTTTTATTCTTGGTTCGGTAGTTAATGCAAAGGGCTTGGTGTCCTGTATACATCTACTGTAAATAGGCTGGAGACGCCTGAGCAAAAGTCATGCTGAAAAAATAGATTTGTGCATTATGATCTACTGGACTGAGCGTAGCCGGGTCTTCTGTGCGTATGAGATGTGTGTTTGTCTATTTGTACAACGGGTTGAAAGACAGAGAGGGTATATATGCGAGTGTGAGTGCAGGAAAGTGCATATGATGCCAGTCTATTCTAAGATTTGAGTCTGTGTATATACAAGGTATGTGTGACTTTCTGTGTGTGTTCACTATCAATAGTTGTACAGGATGTCCTGTGCATGTGGGTCGTGTGGGCAAGCCAGCTGTCATACAGCTGTGTCGTGTGTCCGCTCTGTCTGATCATCTATTCCCTCCGTTGTCACACAGCAGGTTGGCTGGGCTCATTACAGCTTGTTTTTCACTTTCTTCTCCATCTGGCTTGTCTTAATAAGACTGTATCAATATTAACAGCCTTGAGCTCCAGCCATGCCGCGACTCCACACAAAGCTGTAACCACTCACTCTGAGCAAAACAAAGTCTCAACACCAAAAACTTCTGCAACCTCGGAACACTGCAACTTTATGAATATGTGTTTTCAGTCCTCTCAAAATCCTCTGATAATACATTCACTAAATGATTGAGGCTACTCTTGACGTATGTGTAATCTAATGTTTCTAATGTCTCCAGTTTGGTGGTAGAAGAATGCACAGCTCTGCAGTGTAAAGGTGGGTTTGCGATCAAACTTTGCCTTACACCTTGAAGAAGGTGCATGAGCCAAATCTGAGAGATTGTATAAGATACGTAAGAACCAAGCCCTTTGCACTCCTTGCTCAACACTCCCTGGGCCCCTTCCTCTTGGTATAAGCCAGGTTTTATCTAGGATTTACCACAGCCGAGGAGGAGTGCCATGCTGGTGTTTACATAAGGACGTTAGACCTGGTGTCAGGCAACCGCAGACCCACCAGGCCTCCCCCGACCAGCACAGATGAGGCCATGAGGATGGGGATGGCCTTGGTGATGCCAACAAGAGAGCCAAAAATCAGGTTCCCCATCACTGCAGCCAGCTTACACAGAGCGTTGCAGAAGCCAAAGCCTGTTCCCCTGGAAAGAAGAAGATTCAGGGAATTAAGGAGGCATATTGTGTAGAGAAATTATGTTCAGTTTGATTGAATTACTTCTGCTTAAACTGCTGAAAGAGTAACCTGTTTTCATTGTCTTTTAGGCATTTATTTAAGGAGAACTATGATTTTTGTTACAAAAAAAGTGCAGCTCATAAGGAAACTGTATGATTTCAAGGTAAGCCAAAGTATTGCTGAGATGGTTTACAAGTGTCTTATTGAAGGTGTAATGTGTTATAATATCAGTGTCTGTTTCGGCAAATTTAAGTGTAAAGCAGAGCCAAATTAGTGGGAAAATTGTGGGGAAAAACCCAGCTCACCACTTTGTATAAGTCCTCCACCATGAGAAAAGGAGATATGTTTTTACAGGATAAATCTCACCTCCTGTCCTCACAGTTTTAGGATGAGAGCCACAAAAAATCTATACAGCAAGTCCTTTGTACCAAATGCAATTAGTTTCCTTAGCTCCTAAAATGAGGACCTTGACTGGCAAAATATCATGAAATCAGTGTCTAATGCACTGATTTTATGGTATTTAATCTGATGGTTGGGTTTCTTGTGTTTTGTTTGTGTTGTTTTTTCATTTTGAATTTTGCGGTTTGTTTGGTAATGCCTAAAGTCTGTTTTTGTAGTTTTTATGTGGTTGCCTGTGTATTTTCTGTGCCTATTACATGTATATGCACCATACATTTTTTTCCCTATCCTATTCTCTTCTATTTTATATTTGGAAATAAGTCTAAACTAGTATAGGCAAGTATACCCTCATCTAGTGTGGCTTCACTCACCTCCTGTCAGTAGGGAAGGACTCTGTCGTGACAACGTCCAGGGAGTTCCAGGCTGAGATGCTCAGGCCGTTGTAAAGGCACAGCATGAAGATCATCATGGATTCACTGGTGCCAAACCATAAGAAGAAACAGCTGATGCCTGACAGGACCATGGACCCACCTGACAGACACACAAACACACACACACACAGAGTGAGAGAGAAACAGTGGAGGGAGTATGAAGGAGTGCATTTGAGAGAGAAGGGGAGAGAGTGAAAAGTGCACACACATGACATTCCTTTGAGTAATGTTCGGCAGAATGGCAGGGTCTAATCAAAACTGCCCTCTCATACTCCATGATGAATGCTACATCCACGGCATGAATCATTTTGACATCTTACAGTCAATGTTAAAACAAATTGCTGCAGTACACACTTACCACCCCTCCTACACTGGAGCTCGAGATGGGATGCCTGAACCTGGCGGGACCTACGAGAAGGGTATATCTGCAGCCTGCAGACTAGTACAAAACATGCCCCCCCACCCCCTCACTTTCCCTAACCTTAAACTCACTGAATTGTGATGTTTTGCACTGACATAGTCTGTAAGGCCTGTTTTGTACAAGTTCAAGTTCAAGTTTATTTAAAGCCCAATATCACTGTTTACAGTCTCAAAAGGCTTTACATGCCCACATGTTTACAACAAACAGGACAACACTCCCTGACTTAGTCCTCATAGCGGGCCAAAAAAAAACCTCCCAAAAACCCAGCTGTAACAGGGAAAAATGAAAGAAAAGTCTGGCCCCATCCCTGGCCAGACCCAGTGACCAAATTACAAGCATTACTGTCATGATGCAAATGTAAGAAAACACACTAACAGACAATATGACAACAGAAGCAGGAGGAGGCCTCGACCAAGGCAGCGGACACACACAGGACCAGCCACAGAGCACCTGCAGCAGCCAGTCTGTCTGCAGGCTGCACATTTACTGTATCTACTTGGGATTTATCTTAGTCAAAGCGCCTGAAATTGCCTTCCAGTTTTACTGTATAGAGAATATTGGGGTTTCCATTTCCACCTATCCTGCAAAAAACATTTCCATGTGGACCGAGTGAGGGTGAAAAATGAGTGTGCTGGCAAAACATGGAGCTTTCAGTTAGGCTGTTGAAGAAACAAAGTACAAATTACTGGAACCATTCAGTTTAAGTGACACTGCTTTCATCAGTCCATTCGTTAAGATAACATATTATATCCACTATATACATTATAAGTTTAAATAAGTTGGAAAATGCAGAATCTGAACCCTGAGGCAAAAAAAAATCTGACCCATCCTGGCTCATATGCCAGAAATTTCTGTCTTGTCCAGAAACCAACCTGCCCATGATGGAAACAGCTGAGCCCATCTAATCTCATTCCCTGCATACAGGTCCCCAGTTATTGTGGCATAAAGCGGAGACTTGTTAGTTGTTATTTTTGGATCAAGTATCTGGATGGATTTGACCAATATACTGTAGCCTAATATTAATTTCAAACTTTCATCAGCCATTTTAATCTGAAGGCTGCAGGCGCCATGTAGTTAATGAGTAGCCTAAAGATAAATTTCTGTAATATAAATGTCAGGTTTTATATGTTTTACTCTGACTGGTGGTCAGGCTGAAGTCAGGTTAGGACAGAATTATCTTGGGGTCTGGTCAGGGTCAGGTTCAGATAAACTTTTCACAGCCACGGTCAGGACAGGTTCAACATATCAGGCCAGATTTAACATCTATCCTGAACACACACAGAGAGACAAAACATGTACCCCAATCACCAGTCCTCTATCTTACCAAGCATGGACAAACGTCCAATCTTGTCCATAAGAAGGGCGGAGACAATGTTGCCAGGCAGGACAGCCAGGGTCCCCAGGAAGTTGATGAAATAGACCCAGTAGGCACTGTAGTCATCATCAAACGTCATCTGGCAGCCCGTCTTGTTGTGAGTGAAGGTGCTGTTGATCACCTCTGTGCCGTCAATCAGCTTGGAGTCATCAATGTCTGGCACCCCCAAAAAATACAAAAGTAAGAGTGAACCCAGTATGATAAATCCCTGGAAATCTGTTGACTATGATATTTAGAGTGTAATTGGCTGTGGTCAACAATGACCATCTTAGTCTCTTAAGTGTTTTGAACGTTTTTTTGTTTGTTTTACCAGGATACAAATACACACAATGTATCCAAGATGCACAAATAAGATATTACCAAACTTGCATATTCAAGTTAGAAAAGAGCACTAAGCATCTCTGTGTCATGTTGTCTCACCCGTGTTGAAGAAGAATGCTCCAATGAAAGTACAGTTACGGAAGAACGAGCCCACTGATGTCACATCATCAAAGATGCAGTTACGAAAAGTCGAGTCGACGAAGGTGACTGACTTCAGCTTCATACTGATGAACCTGTGGAGGTACAAGGGCATTGTGTTCTCATTTCACTGTGCTATCACAGTAGTCAACTATAATTTATTTTTTGATTATTACATTTCTTATAGTAAGGGCTTTGTGAGTTACTTCATTATATGTCATGTAACTTTGTTTCCACAAAGACTGCCAGTTGAGTCTGACCCACCTGTCATTGACGAAGAGGCCATTGGTGTGTATCTGGTTTTCCAGGGTGAAATTAAAGGTGAAGTCCTCAATGCGCTCATTGCTGTGGGTCTTCACTTTGGACGCATACTCATCTGCCTGAAGGTGTTTGATGACATCAGGGAACCAGACCGACAGGCCGTAGTACCTGTAGTCATCAGGATTCAGTAATAATGGCATGTAATGAATAGTTTGACCAGTTGTTTTGTTATGTATTGCCAACTGATCATCTTAATTTTAGTTTGATTTCACAAAGAAATACAATACAAATAAAAAAGAAATAGAAAGAGAAATACAATGACAAATGTGAAAACAGGCAGATCAGAGCACAGAGTCAAAGACACCCTTGTGGTTTTTGTTGGGCTTAAAAAGTGTTTCTGACTTTTTTTTTTTTTATCTCTGTCTGCTTTTATTCCCATTTCTGCTCCCACTGACACTCCAACAGAACAATATTGATCCGGACACTGTGATTGATTCAGGGACCATGCGACTTCTATACAGCAGAGAGATCAAAATGACAGAAATGCGATGTAGCTGCAAGCCTGGCTACCTAATGTTATTTCCTGACCAAAGAAATTAGACTTCTATCTGATTTCTATACCTTAAGTTGAGAACCAGAGGCTGCTCCGAGTTTCACAAGAAAGCAAATCAAATGGCAAAAAGCTCACCCAAATGACAATGTGAACCACACTATGGCGAGCCGCATCATGTTCTCTCGCATTGGGTAGTTGAAACATTTCATGAGATTCAGGTAGATCTATAGAGAGACAAGAGACCAGGTTACAGGGGAAGCAGTGGGAAGCTACGAGAGCCACAAAAAGAAAGAAGACAAATAGCGGACAAACACACGCTCTATAGTACAAGTAGATAAAGTAGAGAGAAAAATATTCACCCCATGTATTTCAGCCTTGATCCTGAAGAGAACCTTGGAGACAGGGTTTCCAGACTCTGACTCCATTTCCACCAGCTCATCCAGCTGCTTTGGGATCTTGATCCTGTTTACCTGGGAAATGAAATATGAGAAATAAGGACAGTTTACATTTCAGGCTATGCTCACTTTTTCACCATGGTATGATACTGTGATGGGAAGTGTTTCACGTGTATCATGGTTTTTCCACTATATATTTTTTTCTGTATGATCATCCCCAGATGCCCACAATACTGAAGTTAAAACTATACATGATAAGCTGAATTTTTAAACAAGTAGCATCAATAAGGAACATGTGAACAGGATGTACTATATGATCAGTTCAAGCAACATGCATTGGCTAAGAGGCTTTCCCAAAGTGCACCTCAGGCAGCAAATAAGTCTGAATGACACAAAACAGCTTTCAGAAGCTTCATAATTCAGACACGATCCTGAGGAAAGCTTTAAAACCTGTCCCAGCGGTGGCAGGATATAAGCCTCTTTGCTTCCTTAAGCATACGGAAACCCAGCCTAGGCAGCGCACAGGAGAAACAAATACTCACGGTGAAGACTTTCTCCGGTTGCCCACGCGCTCGCATGTTGGTGTCGTGGATCTGTTTGAGGATCATCCAAGCCTCGTCATGCTTCCCCACCTGACAGGAGGGAGAGCGAGGGAGCAAAGCAAGATAAATTCATGGGATCACCCGTACTCTCACTGTATTCAGGGACAGCCGCTGTCATATGTGCACGCACATAAATCGCACAGACACGCAATACACTCCTTTAATTCCTCAGAGGTGGACAAAGATCATGGGAGTCACAACAGCGATGACTCATTATTTTTACTTCAAAGAGAAATTATTCTATGGCAGCAAGCCCACAATATCAGATCTCTGTACTTTGCAGACATAGGACCAGGTATCATGGGTTGAAGTGTAACTAAATTCCCTGCCTTCAAGGTTTTTGGCTTTCTAACACTGTTTAGGTCAGTCTGATTGTTAAACTTCTCTTGGGAAATGATGACTTGTCTAATGTGCATTCATTGAAGGACACTAAGGCCCAGATTTGCTAAAAGTCTGCATTTAGACTTCTCACTGATGTAAGAATCTTCCTGATCAGTCAGGGTGCATGCCATTGCTTTTACATAAAAAATTGGAAACATGAAATGCTTTTGTAAATTGAGGCCTAAGTGCTACGGTGATCATCGACAGCAAACAGTTGACAGTCACTTTGCAGTCTTAAAGATACAACCTAACTGGTACAGCAGATTTCAGAGGGATCCTTTGGTCTGCATTAACTGTATGGTGCATGAGCTGTAAAAATTCTGAAAAATGAGTTTACCTCAAGATAGAACCTGGGACTTTCGGGCATGAAAGTGAGGGCCACCACAGCACACACACACGGAAGGGCACAGACCACCACAAACACCCTCCAGCTATGAAACTGATAGGCTGAACCCATGCTGAAGCTCCAACCTGAAAACAACCACAAACAATAAAGTCACTGTCAGGTCAGATAAAGCCAGTGGGCAAAGGAAGTGAACACAGGTGACATTTGAAAAATACATGAGGAGTGCTTCAGTTACAGTATATTATGAGAGTAATGTGTTAAATACTACTGGTTGTTCAGTAATGGAAAGACCTTTTGCACATTTGTCCACACTAACTATAGAATAGTTCATCAAAAATATAAAAACGATTTTGCTTTTGTGTAGCCAGTCAGGTCAGTTATTTTTCCTAATTGAAAGTTTTCTGGGTTTAACTGGTTTTGTGCCACTAATCACTTACACTACTTTGCTAGGCTTAAAGGAACAGAATAGAAAAAATACAAAAAAATATCCCACTAACCCCTAGTGCAATCTACCCAAACAGATCTCTGTGTGATTTGGTGACATTTCCAGTCTGTTATGATCTCGCCTGTGTGCCTTCACCACAATGTAATGGTACTGCACGGGTATTCATATACGGAGCTCAACTCATCGAAACCTAAAGTGAAAAACTGTTTCCAAAAACAATGACATGGCTACCCGGCATAATCCACAGCCCTTGGGGGTTAGGAACTATTTCTTGCCAAAGAACAAGTGCAAACTATTCAGATAAATACTGTAGGCTGCATTAGGAGAACATGTAGCAAATCCTCCCTGGCAACTCCTCTACAAAAAAATGGTCAATTCCCAGACACCTTCTTTGTATTTAGGGTGACCTGTTCTGTTAAGTGTGGCACACACCACTTGTGATCAATGAATTTCAGAAACCTACAGACTGGGAGCAACAGAGGACCTGGTCAGCGCTGTGCATAAACATGTTAAATGATCAACGTTCACTGAACGCACTCATGTTTTTGGTTAATCGTTGAACTCAATGTATCTGTTTGCAACTAATGAATAGGAATGTGACTCACACACTGTTTTAGAGCAACCAGCATGTAGCATGGCTGGTGCAAGTCATAGCATCAGCATCAAATTTGAAGAAACCCGTCAAAATAAATCATCCAACCAGTCTTGTGAAATATTTATGAGTGAATGTTGATCACAAGAAATCATTAAAAAAGGGAACTCAACAGCATTTTGTAAAGGGTGGCTTGACTTTGTTTCCCAAGAACAAGTAGACAGACTTGTACTAAACTACACTGAAGGAGATGTGCAGCCTTTGAGCAAAGTCAAAAAGCCATTGTTCATTAAATTAGTTACCTGTTTGCAGCCGTCAAGGTGTGTGCCTACAAGAAGGCAGGTACAGATTACAGAATAGCTCAGAGCAGCTCATTAAAAAAAAACAGAGAAAATGAACATGAACTACTTCATTTACAGGACTGTGAACTTCTTTCAAAATTCAAAATTGTGAAAAATGAACTAGTCCTTTTTAATCTGCATGAACTGAACATTGAGTTAGTTATTATGAAATGTGAACACTGGACCTGATTAGGCAAAATCTATGGCAATGCCATTCAGGCAGTTCATAAACAACACAGAACTGTGCACCATATTCCTCCACATCTGTGCTATCCATTTTCTGATAAAGCAGCAAAAAGATGGGAGTTTTCTGCCCGTACCCTCACAGGACTCCCATCAGGTGCTCAGTTTTCAACTATTCACTGTGTGTCACATTGATGAATTACATACAAATGCACAGTGCACCACTCGAAACCGGCAGGTGTCTATTTACCCCATGTTCTATGCAAAGAGGAATAATCAAAGTAAATATGATCCCTTGAATAGTCTTGAAAAGGATCCTTGACAAAGTAGTGCCTGAAACATATTAGGTGTAGATTCTATATGCTGATGCCATTTCATCTGAGAGGTTAATTATAAATCGTGTTATGTGAACCTCATATTGGGAGCGCAGTAAGTGGCTGTAAATAAAAGACAACATTTAAATGAGAGCGCTCCACGACCAGAGCAGCATGATGTATAAGATGAGAGAAGAATGGCTCAGTGGAGAGAGCGCAGAGAGGAGCACAGGGACGGGTTAATTGAATGTGTAGGAAAGGAATTGAGTGTTTTCTGCTAAGTTAAATCTTGTTGCACCTGATCTCGCCCACAGGCACTCTCCAAGACTCATTAATCATTGTAACACGCGCAAACATCTGCACGCACACCGAAACACACACACACACAAGCACACAGGCACGTATACACACATTCACAAAAGGAGACGCACACATGCACACACACATATCCGCACCAAAAACCTGCATTAACAGAAAAAAACACAGAAATGAAAAACATGAATTACCATATGCAGATGACACTGACACCACTAACAGAATGCCAAGTGTAAATGTGCACACACACACACACACACACACACACGTGCAACCACACACATACACAGTCAGACAAACACGAACACATATACTATCAATTTTCTTTTCCCTTTTGCCAAATGACACTTATCCTAGAGCATTTAAAAATCATTTTCTAAATCATTCAATTGAAAAAGGAGAGCAGGGTATTAATGACGTTTAATGATATCTCAGAGTGAGAAACAGCCAAAGACTTCAGTTTTTGCTTTCATTTATTGTCCTAAGACTCACACAAACACACAAACCACCTTAGTCATGGCTCTTTCCCTTCCTTAGGTGTAAATGGAAGTTGTAGGAGCAAAATGTGTAACTAAACAAAAATCTCCCAGACGTTTCCCACTAGACAAGCACTAAATACAAGGAAAGCTCAGCTCTGTCACAGTCATTTTGTTTTACCACACAGAGGCTCTCGGTGTAAGCCAATAAAGTGGGGTTTGCTACATGAGATTACTTTCACACCAACAACGCAAATGCAACATGTGCAGGAATTGTTAAAATCCCTACAAATGTGGGAATTATACAGCACATTGTTCTCATTTTAAGTGGGAGTGAGTATTGTGTGGGGAAATACATTGTGGAGGCCATCGTGTGTGTGTGTGTGTGTGTGTGTGTATGTGATGGAACGAGAGAAGGAGGGGCCTTGTGACTTGGTGACTCACAGGAGGGCCAAACATCTAGTAAAGTGCATAAAGAAAACTACTTGATAAGCCTGAATGCTGACAGGGGAAAAAAAAAAAGTGTATGTGGATTCGTGTTTGTGCTCTCATTGAGTGTATTTTTCACAAATTTGGCAGGAAGCGCAGAGAGGGGTTGTCGTGTCAGTCGTGACCTCCCACGTCTCTCGTCAGATCGTGCCTTGTGGAGCCGCTCTGAGGGAATAACACCATTATCCACAACAGCCGTGGGAGGTGAGGAGGGGTGGGGGGGGTGTTCATACTAATGGTTATGCCAGAAAACGGCTGCTGGGAATTAATCTAACAGCATATTGAAACAGCGCTTTGATAGCAATGCTTATCAACCACTAAAAACAAGTATGTTGGGGGGAGTGAGGGGGGAGTCGTAAGTGGTGCAAAATGTATGATCTTAGAGACCAGTGTGCTCTGCAAACCAAACCATATTACTTGTCTCCTCTTCGCATTTGCTGCGGTGGTTGCACATTTGTCTGCATAGAAGATGATATGTTTATCCTCTGTGCATGCACTGCAGCTACCATGTGATAAATGGTAAAGATGGGATGTTTTTATATAATGTATAAATACGGGTTGGCCAGTTTCAATGTTCACTTTTTGTGCTGAGTAACAGCATAATCCTTGCTATGTGGGAGAATACAGGAAGGCTCCCTCCAGTTCTTCACTGGGCAGCATGAATAATTCTTTTTGGGGGTGTTGGCTCGCCTGTTTGTATATACCCTGATTTCTCTTAGTCCTTTTATTTATTTCCCTGTT
>OMLB01039315.1:37458-53821 GCA_900302555.1 Myripristis jacobus | reverse complement strand
TTGTAAACATATTAGGGCTGTTACTACATAGGTTCATGTGGGAGCTGCCCTATTCTTTCTTATAATATGTCACAACTGCTGTCTTCATTTACATACCACCAGAGAGAGGTTAAGGTAAGGGAAGAGTCCTCAATAGACAGACTGCAGATAGTACTACAAAATGCTGTAAAACTGATTACATTATGCATTCAGGGTATTTAATACAAAATGTGGCAAGTTATTACAAAAATGGGGGTGTTTTTACAAAATTAACAAAAGTTATTACATTTTGGGAAGTTATTCCAAAATGCGGCATTATTGCATAATGTGTTTTTACAAGCGGTAAAAAATAGAAACAGTGGATTAAACATGATACGCCAGGTGTATCGGCCGGAGTCCTGCCTGAGCTCCTGCATGATGTAAATTGGAGTTCGTCTTGTGTTTGCAGTGTGCGTTTAATTCAGGTGATAGAGACTGTGAGGTTCACAGGGAAACACAAATTTTGCTACCAGTAACCATTTGATCCTGAATAGCTGGTCTTCAGCCACAATAGAGGTTGTTTATTTTAATAGTTGCCTGAATAGGTGTAGATGCAGGTGTTCAGTGTTGTTTTCTCTGTGTTTGTGCTAAGATATGGAAATTGCAGAGTTTTATGCTTAGCTTCCTGTCACCCCCTCTCAAACTTACACTTTGTCTCAGTGTGCTGGTGAACAATCCATTTTAGGGATTCACCCGGTCAGGGAAAGGGAAATGCATAATTGATTCCCACTAACAGGATCAGGTGACTCGTGTTTCATGGCAAGGTCAAACTCTTTAGGACGGCTGTGTATGTGGATATGATGACACCATTACGTTTTGCGAAGACGGAGGATTGAGCTGTTTTTAAACGCACCTGGGGTAACTGTGTGTTTACATCAAGGGATCCCACACCCCACCCACTCAGACCCGTGGTGACTGAGAACGTGACAGTGACCGTGTTTATCTCTTTTTCTATAGGCCAGACCAGCAGGGCTTTTCTCAATGACTGCCACCCAAACAGGCTTTGTCACTGCTGATGCCTTTTGTCTAACAGACCTCGTGTAGACCAGCACAGCTGCACCACTGGCAGTGTATTCACAAACCAGTAGACAGAGGAGGATGGAGTGAGGAGCGTGTGTGAGACGAGAGCAGAACCGGGTCATTTGGTTGAGATTAAAACTTACTGAGCGGCGCAATTAGTGTTTTGATGGGAATACTAAGAGCAGAGTGGTGGTAAAGACGGGCAGAGCAGCATTGTTCACACAAACACCTGACTCGCCTGGCCACCTGGACAGGAAGACATCTACTGTAAAAACACACTGCTCACTTCCCAAACATCTTTAGTATGCACAGCCAGTTCCAAAAAACACCACAACATGCCAACAACAACTGTGTCCTCTTACAGCCAGTTTTGTCTCATGCATTAGGCAAAAGGAATGAGTTTTGCCAAAGACAAGCCTCACTGTGCATTCAGAGCAAAACACCAACACCACAGAGCGCAGACTGTCCTTCATTGACAAACATGATGGCACTGCCATTGTCCTCTGCAGGCAGTATATGGCTGAATGTTTACCTCTGTCTGGGTCTGAGCTTATCGCCGTCTGTCGACATATTGATCGCCGGTCTTAGTGGTGCATTGTGTGGCGGGTAGACAGGATCAGTCATGTGGTAGGAAAGGCGTGTATGCTTGTGTATGTACAGTCATAACAGGGATGCCTGTGTGCCCATCTTTGTGGTCAGCCACGTGTGGAATGCCAGTAATGTGTGGATGGGCGACTGCGCTGGGGGAGACGCAGGCAGTGTGTATGTTGTTATTGTGTTCACCGCGGTGGGATCTACTAGCCCACTGGCTACTGGTGTCCACTGGAGTGATGCTGTCGCGGCACTGAAAGCCTAGCTTCAGAACGAGACTGCTTTTTGCTCATGTTTCATTTTAGAAGAGTCATTGCACCTGTCGACTTGATGGCGCAACATCTCCCTGTAGGAGACTCAATGCCAACAACATGATTCTCACTAAAATGTGAACAAGTTCAAAACATGAGTCAATGAGCATCAAATAAAGAAGCTGTGATCTAAGATTTTGAAGTTTCATAATATTTCGTAAACTAATCTGGAGGATCGGGAAAGTAGATCCAGTAAATTGTAAATAATGCAAATGAGTAGTTAATAGCCAGTTTCCATAAAAAAACATATCTATGTGATGTTACAGCTCCTAAATGTAGCCACAGTGATCTGTTTGTCTGTCTGTGCACATTCATTTCAGTTAATTTTCAAAGAGCACGGTCCGTTGTCCAGACAGGGCTGATGCATCCGTCCCATACATCAGATTTCCATCCAATTTGATAGATAGAAAGTTTAGTCATGTTTAACTTTTTTTTTTATTATTATTATTTTTTTATTTAAATGCAGGGATTTGCCTCCATCTATTTTGTTTTGGGGGAAATAGTAGTGAACCCTGAAACAATGCAGTGTCCACCATCAAAGGATTATAGAAGCAGTTAGAAATGTGAAAGCCTGGTATAATCTTAGGATAATTAAAGGGTATCCAGGTTAGTTTTTGCAAATACTGTACAGTTTTTTTTTGTTTTTTTTTTTAAATATCTCTGTAAGGTAGTGCTGTTATGAGCAAAGCCTTCTCGGCATGTTTTCTTCTTACCATTTCATTCTCTTAAATCAATCAACAGATGGAAATGATCAGATATTCTCTCCATTTTCTGACAAATCAGTGGACAAATGCTAGACCAAATGAAGTAAGTTCAGTACAAAATATTCACGAGCCACCTCAAATTGTCATATGTGAAGTTTAATCAAGATTAATCATCTGAAATCAAAGAGCTGGAGAGGAAATATACACCAGACTGTATTATTAAAATAGTCTCTGTAGTTGCTGCGTGCGCTTTGAAATGCACTAATTAACCTGCACTCCATGCTTTGAGGATCAGGTTGTAGTGCCTACTTAAGAAACAGACTGACACACTGAATGTTATTGAAGAAGACGCCTACAACAAATATGTGAATGTTAATTAATTTGGAACTGACAACAAGCAGTTGCCATCATTCTAGTCTTACTTGATTGTTGACTAACAGTTTGTTTCTGTGGAAAGTGAAGTGACAGGTACCTGAATTCAAGCCTGCAGTCTCATGGCCACAGACCAAACATTTAAACATCAGATTTGTTTTTTTCCATCCACAGTGCGCCAAAAAACTTAGGTGTGTGTTATTTAATGTGGTGGGGAAAAAAAAAAATCAGAATTGAGACACAGCTGTATAAATGTAGACTGAGAAACCGCCAGGGAGTGACACAGATATCTGTGGGGTGAGAGCATGTTTGGTACTCCCTCATTAAAGACCAGCGCCCACGATTGATCTCATTTTTAGATGTACTTGTAATCGAGCCGACACAGAGCCGTTTGATGCACCGTTTTTGTATCCACTGGTGCAGTTGCGGCTGCCTCTGATCGAGTTTTGGGGCTGGTCTATTTTAGAATACTTCTGGTCTTTTTTTTTCTGAACCAGCTTGACTGTGAAATGTGTAAGTACGCTATTTAGATTAGTGTGAGTTTATATTCACAATAAATAAACAAAATCTCAATATGTTATATGATCTCATTATTGGCTGAGCAATAAATTTCAGTTTACCAAATGAAATGACTGATTGGCTGCACTTGACTTTATTTTGTCAGAGTTAGATCGTGCTGTTGTAGCCTAGTTTACCTGGCTGGTCAGCTCTGTGCCTATAACTTCATGTAAAAAATAATCTTTATTATGCCAGCCTGCCCAGAGTTTATTTTTTTGATTGAAGCTACTGACGCAAATGGAAAAAAGTGAGAAGATAGGAAAATTAAAATATTAAAAGGACATACAATCCATTTGATGCATGGCTCACTTGTAACTGAGGTAAATAAGAAAAAAAAAAAAAAAACATCCAGTCAAAAATTTGGGCTGAACATGTATGGTAATGGGAATGTTAATATGGGAATGATGATTTTGCATCACAAAATTCATTTCATTTTCACTAAAACAAACAAAACAAGCCTTTTTTTGCTTGGGTCTATATCAAACAAACATATTTTCTGATGTCTGGAGAATACCTTTTTCATCAAAATTGCAGCACCTGCAGTTTGGATAATGCACTTGGCCATAGAACGATCTCAATAATGCTTAGATGAATTATTCAGCTCTGTTAAAAACAGTCCCAGTCCCAGTTAAGGCTGACTGTTGCTGCTCTGCGACATCTGTGCTATAAAAATAGCCGGAGGACATTACGTCAGCGACCTGAACGTGACATGACTGGCACGGAGCAGGAACACGCAGATCAAGGCAGTGGACATTGGCCTTATGCGTGTCAACGTGTGACTCACTCATCTTGTGTAGGTCAGAGGTGATGTCATTTTGACAGTTACACTTCCAGGATCGGCCATCTGCACTGATACTCCTGACCTAAACAGAGCTGATAGCTGCATTTTTAAAAGGAAAGAAAAAAAAGTGAGCAAGACTCAACAGAGATAGGCCTGATGAAACAATCTTCCTGCTAGGGCTTTTCTCTTGTGGCTGTCACTTTGCTGCACAGAGGCCAAGGACATCATATCATTTCCTCTGTGTAGCTCAGATATCTGCAGGGATGACATGACTTCTTTTCTCCCCTCCCAGCTCTTCACTGATGGGACCACCAACAAGCTGGTGGGCTGCTACCTGGAGGACACCCCAGAGGACATGGTGCTGGTCCGAGTGTACGGGAACAAGACGGAGCTCATTGTGGACCGAGACAATGAGCTCAAGAGCTTCCAGGTAAAAACAACAGAAATCAAACTGGAGTGTAAGGCTGGCTTCAGTTAATCAGTTTTTATTTTTTTCCCCCCCTTTTATACATGTGAAACAGACTTGACAGACTTTTGGGACAAACTCAGTCAGTCTTGCATGACCAGTTGACAAGCAGAACGGTCTCAGTGGAAGAATCAGCCGGCGCTCCAGACTTGCTGCTCCTCTCTAATCTTTCTGTGTGTTTGTATACAATCCAGGTGCTGCATGCTAACGGCTGCGCTCCTCGCCTCTACTGCACCTTCCAGAACGGTATCTGCTACGAGTTCATGGAGGGTGACGCCCTGAGGACGCAGGACCTCAGCGATCCCTTCCTGCTCAGGTCAGGGGTCATCGCACTGCTCACTGTTTTTATTTGTCTGTTTTTCAGCTTTTTTACAGCTTTTTTTCCCCCAACAGTGTGATAATTTGGGGTGATTGATAATGTTACAGAGGTACTGATTAGCTCAGTGGAATCATGTTACCTGGGCGTCATTGTCAGGTGTGTCCCAGGTGAAAGCCAATGAAAATCAAGATGTTAATGAGCTTATACATATTTTATCATCTGTAGTAATCAGCTGTGTCTGGAGGCACAGAATGAGGAAGAAAACCAAGTTGTTCATCAAGAAAAATCTGTGTTTTAAATTGCAAGTCGCTGGTGGATCTTTCCTCCACCAGCAAATCAGTTAGAATTAGTAATATTATTATTATAATCACAGTTATTATTGATAGAATGTATGATAAATAATAAATTTAAAACACTGGTCTTAGTTTAGGCCTGATTGTTATCAATGGCCCTGATTTTCATGTATTAATTATTATCTGGAGTAATACCCAACTTGACTTCATCTCCAGGTCTGAACTTGAGCTGGGATTACCGTCTGACCAAAGCTGATAGTATTTGTTATGCAGCTGCATGCTTTTTATGAATCGCTTACAGCTGGTAAATCCCTTTTATGAATCAGGAGAATATCTGCCATCATGATCGTGTGCACTTAAGCGGGATTAAAAGAGCTGGTGCCTTTTTATGAATACAGGCCGAGGTGTTGGATGAACAGTGCATTAATGTGTTCAAATTCATCCTGCATTTCCCAATCATTTAGATAAATGTCATCATAATCATTAAGCTCAATTACTCGACTTTACTTCAGGGAAATATATATTTTATTGCCATTTTGAGTGCAGCTAAAAAGTACTGGTTTGACTAAGCAAGCAACAGTCCAATGTTAAGTATCAGTATCATAGCCAATCAGAATGAATTTGAGTCAGCAACCAGAGTAAACATAATTATAATACATTTATTAATTACCACTTCATCATTTTATGCAAACGGATGCAAAAAGTATCAGCCTTGGTACTTAAACACTTTAGTCTGTGTGTGCACAAAGTGTGTAATACAGTATGTGTGATATATTAATTTACCATCAGGCTCTTTCTCTCTTTTGAGCGAGTTTGTATTCCTCATCCAACCTTGGAGATAAAAGTGTTTTAGCCTTGAAGCAGGGCTGTTTGTCTCTGTATTTTATATGTGATAGTATTATAGTCAGAAATGCACCAAGTTCATGTTAAAATCCTGTCATGATAACTGTATTGTTGTCTGTTGCTGAGAGTGAACTCTGTCTGCGTGTGTGTGTGTGTCTTGTCAGACTGATAGCCAGGGAGATGGCTCGTATCCACGCCATCCATGCACACAACGGCTGCATCCCCAAACCCAGCCTCTGGATCACGATGCGTAAATACTTCTTAGTGGCCACCGAGTTCACCGAGCAGGCCTCCAACGTCAGGTGAGATTTGGCTTCTTGGTTTGTGCTCTTTGCCTTTAGCTCTTTAAACAAATTAATACAGATGCAAATAGCACAGCAAGCACATCCTCATTTGGAAAGAGGCAGCCGTCCGTGACCCTGATATGATCTGAGAGCACTTTGTCAGCTGGCTTCATCAATCATCTGCAATGTATTTTGACATTGTTGAACAACTGGGCTCTCCACAACACAGGAACTTAGGTTGACAAGTAAAGATTGATTTTTCCATCTAATCATTGGATTTGCATTTGATTTTTTTGTACTAGTTTATCTAGCTCGTCGTATAAAATTGACATCTTGCTCATCACGTCAAGCAAATGATACTGTAGAGTTGCATTTTACACAAACACAGCCTCCCTTTTGTGCACTCAAGAAACTACTCTGTTTCACAATGATATGCATTAGATGTGGTAAAATATTTAAAGCCTTTTTCCTTGCATTTAAAAAACACTAAATGCAAGAAAAGTGATTTAGCTTCCAAAGGTGTCAAAAGCAACATGTTGAGTCTGACAGCTTTTGATCTTTAGGCTCAGGCAGACATTTAGGTAGATGGAACTGAACTAGAGATGAAACATGTTGGATTTTTGTGAGGGTCAGCAATGTGAAGTAATAATTTCCAGGCCCTGGAAAAGTTACAGAAAAATGACTAAAACGGTAATGACTTGGTTAAAGAATCATTGTGGTGCTTTGGGATTTCTCATGTGTGTGTTTTGTACATCAGTTTATCTGTCTGGTGAAAAAAGTTGAAAATAGCTTATTACCTTATCTACTTTTTTGGTCAAACTTTCACAACATTTATAGCATTTAAAACAGATCTTTTTAGCGGCAATTCTAAGAAAAAAAACACAAAAACAGCTTCTTTTTGTCATAGAAATGTAGCTCAAATGTATAACGAAGTCATGGAAAAGTCACTGAAAACCACTGGCAAGAAAGTGTATGAAAAGATGGAGAGAAAACCGATTGTCCAAGCAAAGCAGTTTAGTTTGGCCAAAGAATAGACCAGTGAGCCAAGGGAGTTCAGCCCTAAGACGGCCCTAAGTTTCTGACTTGGCACCAGACGTTGCAGAGCTATCAAAGATGAGCCTGTTCATAACCTGGCCCGCTGCCCAGCTCCAGCTGATAACTTTGTTCTGATGGCTATTAGGTTAAGTCCAGCGAGTGGCTTATATAACTGTAACCATAATAGCAGGCTGGATTAGGGAGGCTGAGGCATGCAGTGGGCCAACAGATGTTTGCATAGCTCTGTTTATCAGGTCACTTTGCTCTCCTCCTCGGTAACACAGACAGCTCAAATGTCCTGGATAGCAGACATTTTTTTGTACAGTGGTCTTAGGAAGACAAGAGGGGGGAGGCCCAGATGTTGACATCCGACTTTGAAGAATTGGGAAAGATCTGTCTCGCTGTTTTGTTAAACTGTGCTTGCCTGCTGTGAGCCGTTCGGTATACACAGAAAAAACACACTGGCTGGTATAATAAAGCTGCCTGCAACAGATCCACTGTTTATTAGCTGGGGTTTATACGAGACAGAGATTGAGCAAATAAGTCTGAAAAAGATGCAGCAGCAGGTTAAGACAGACCCACTATAGGTACCCAGCTGTCGTAGCAGAAAAGGTGTGTGAGAGGATGTGTGTGTGTGTTTCCCTGGAATACCCTGTTTCTCTTTCTCTCATCTCCTGCTATCAGGCTGACTGTAGATTATCCCTGTAAGCCCATTACCTTGAGCAGAGGGGTCTCTGCTCAGTGAGCCAGTGTGATTGGTCGAGACACTTCCCTAGCGACTTAACCTTTTCTGTGCTGTCCACTGAAACAGACTGACACAGCGGTCAGGAGGCTATTGGCTATCCTGGAAAGTCAGGATACACTAAGTGGAGAGTCTTGGGGTGGACAAAAAAGTGAATCGTTCCACATTTTCAAAACTCATGGAAGTCAGTGATTCAGTGGGAATCCAGGGTGGATTAGAAATAGCTCAGCCACATGGCGCATACAAGCAATGAACAGAGACGGGCATGGACAAACATATAGATACAAGTGAAAAGAGACGGAAGCGGTGCAGGACAGCGTTTTCAGCTGAAGAGTGGACATACTACAGTGGCATGACTCATAAAATAAAGGAGGTCATGCACACATAAAAAAAGAAAACAGCGCTGGAGTTGGCTAGACTAGGTGCTTGATAACAAGATTAATTAATTAAGAGCTGAAAAAAGTATCCACGATCTGAATTTTTAAGCTCGGTTGAAATATCCTAATGACACGAAGCCTGCAGCGGTATTTAAATATTTTAACATTTAAAAATCAAAATTTGGGCCAAAACGAGACGTGTAACTGCAGCCTAAGAGACTCAGGAACACAATGCAGCACCATGACTGTGTGATGGTCTGCTGAGAATTTGTTTCTCTGTACCTCTGTTCCCCAGGGGGCCAGCAGGCCAACTATCCTCTGATGACTGTGTGCTGCCTGTGCTTGTTGGCCTCGGTTGTTTTTATCTCTCACATGTTCCCATTCTGCTTTCCTATGATACCAAAACAAGGGCAAGGCTGCTTGTTTTGGCCAATAACAACTAGGAAAACTAGATTAGCTGTCACTCTACTGTCTATACATGGCCAGTGCTGTTTATTTTTATGGACAATCAACGTGCTGAAACATTTGGTCTTTCTGACTTGCCATGTCTTTTTTTGTTTTTTGTTTTTTTGTTTTTTTTTGGCTACCCCTATCCAGGATCCAGCAGGAGGTTCCCAGCAAGGCGGTGCTGGAGCAGGAGATGCTATGGATGAAGGAACATCTGTCTACGCTGGGATCCCCCGTGGTGCTTTGCCACAATGACCTGCTCTGCAAGAACATCATCCACAACACCAAGGAGGGTAGGTTGAGCGTCAGCCAGCCACAACAGCCCAAATGATCAGTCAGAGGGAAATCTGAAGCACCTTCATAGTGCCCAGAGATTAGGTGTAGTGGTTAATATGCCACATGGGCCCTGGTTGCCTACGATCAGATCCCAGAAGAGCCTTCCCTCCCGTTCCTTTCAGCTTCCCTACAGTCTCAGCTAAGAGAAAACAAATGGAGATCAAATGCCCACTCTCCTTTGGAAAAAAAGCAGCAAAAACTTAAAATTAGTAGCTGAAACACGATATCGTTTTAACACTGAAGTTTGTTTGTATGCAACGGGGTCAGCGGCTAAATCCAACCAAAGAAATTTTGCTTAATCATTTTCCAAAGGAAGAAAACAAAACAAGACAAAACAAAAAACATTTTTCTTTCTTAGAAGCTTTTAGAAGGAATATAGGCAGTTTTTGAGAAAAGCTTTGAGTGGTAGAGCTGTTAGAGTTCAGAAAATCACTCTGCCCTCATCTAAAGCTCGCCTGTCTCTCTTTGTAGCTAATCAAGTTCTTTTGAAAGTGTCTGATGAATGCAGTTCAGCTATTTGCTACATACAGTTAAATCCTCTCACATCGGCAGACCTGAGTGGCAGCAGATGATAGCTTTAAGTTTGAAGGATCTTTATTATCTAGAAATCAAAACTACTGCCAACTATTGTAAACTGTGAACTCCCTGTATTTTATCAAATGACATTTTTAAAGACCCATTCAGACATTTTTTTTTTTGACTGCGACAGCTGATAGCTGGGCCCATATTCAGTATCTTTAAATTTAAAAAAATACCTGTTATTTAAAAAAAAAAAAAAAAAAATCAAGAAAACTATTACTAGAGTTTATTTGGACATTAATGAAATGTCCAAATAAACAAAATTAATAAAGAGAATATTGCAAATACAAAATAAAAAAGATGTCACATATTAACGTCTTTTAAAAATACAAAGACCGAGAGGATAACCACGTCATATCATATTGAATATTAAAAAAAGGCAGTTATTCAGTTTCCTGATAATTTGGTTAAACTCTATGCCTAATACCTAAATTTTCCTTTTTTTAGTGAGTGGTTGGGGATGGAGATGGTTTAAAAAAAAAAACAAAAAAACCTAAGCAAGTAAACCACTACACACCTAATATGTATGATGTGTCCTGTTGTCCCTGTAGGTCACATTCGCTTCATAGACTATGAATATTCCAGCTACAACTACCAGGCCTTTGATATCGGCAACCACTTCAACGAGTTTGCAGGTTTGTGAAACCGCTCTTAGGAGGCTTATGATGCCAAAGTTTATGTCATGTACACATGATGCACCTTTTCCAGCTTTAAGTCGGTGTATGTGTGTGTGTGCTCGTTCAGGTATGAGTGAGCTCGACTACAATCTGTACCCAAGCCGAGAGCTGCAGATGGATTGGCTCCGAGTTTACCTGCAGGCCTACAAACTCTTCACCAAGAAAACTGAGGAGGTCAGCGCTCGAGAGCTGGAGACGCTCTATGTACAGGTCAACAAGTTCGCTCTGGTGAGGAAGCACATCCCGGCAGCACATCCACACACACACACACACACACACACACACATTTTGCCCACACACAGTGTTTCATATTGCTTAACTTCATCTGTGATTCGTCTCTCAAGGCTTCGCACTTCTTCTGGGGCTTTTGGTCACTCATCCAAGCAAAGTACTCCTCCATCGACTTTGACTTTTTAGGGTAAGTTTGTGTGTGTGTGTGTGTGTGTGTGAGATAGTGAGCGAGCTGGGTGGTGGCCCCCCTTGAAAAGTATTACATAAGTGATAGCTTTTGACTATAGGCCTGAAAAGGATCTGTCAGTGTGGGTTAAATAGCATATAATGAATGACTGAAACTCAAACCCCAAAAGCCAGCATGTGTCTTTTTTTCATTTTTCTGTTTCCATTAGAGTTGGGTGATAATGTACATCCTCCCATCAGCCAGTTGTCATCACATATATTGCTGATCCCCAATGTATTTGTTGTAGTGCTGGGCCTGTTAGGGGAGGGGGATGTGCACACACACACGTACACACACACCTGGCCTGCCTCCCCTTGGGTTTCACAGAAGGGAAGCAAACCAAGGGAGGTCTATACGTTGTAACCCAATCACTTCCACCTGGTAGACAGAGCTCGTAGAAAAAATAGGTGGATGTCATCAAAAGCACTGTTCCGTGTTTCACTAACAGATTAAGTCCAGTGCAAACGATGGTGGGTTATTGGTAATTTATCATTACGTATAGATTAAAATTAGACTAAGGTTAGATTTGCCTACCCAAAATGTGTAAAGCAAGTCCTGAAGCATTGCTCCTGTGTGGTGTGCAAATTAGCAGGCAGCCTGTTCATACCTCTACTGATCGTCAAAGCTGATAGTTGCCTGGCACTACTGCAGGGTTCAGAGCGTGGGACTGGAATGCCTTTTTAACCTGTTAACACTGAGCTCATGTTTCAGGTGGTTGTTGGATTTAAAGTCACTATAAAAGAGGTATAATTAAATGGTAAATGGACTGCATTTCTACAGCTCTTTTCTAGTCCACTGACCACTCAAAGTGCTTTACAGTGTTTTGCCTCACATTCACCCATTCACACACTGATGGCAGAGGCTGCCATGCAAGGTGCCAAGCTTGCCCATCAGGAGCAGTTTGGTGGCTGAGTGTTTTGCTCAAGGACACTTCAAGGAGGAGCTGGGGATCAAACCAAGAACCTTACCATTGCCAGATGTGTCGCCCCCTGTGACGTTGTCTTTAATTGGACGCTGTCTGGTCGCTTGTTTTGCCTGCTACTGGACCAAAAGGCTGTGTATTTGGACTGATTGTATATAAAAATCTTGCCTCTTTCATCATTCCATCCTTGCTCTCCTGTCTTGCAGGTATGCTGTGCTGCGTTTCAACCGGTACTTCAAGACCAAGCCTGCGGTCATGGCCCTGCAGATCCCAGAATGATAGGAGAGAAAGGTGGATAAACTGAGGAGAGAAGGGTGGGGGGCTCATTACTGGCAACTGACAACAGGAGTAGATGCACTTTGAGCTGAGGGCATGGGCTGGGTTGAGTACTGGAGAAGGTAAAACGGGTCTGGGCGTTAGGCCGGGGCTTCTGGCGGGGTGGGAATTCTTCTTAGGGAGCCGGGTATGGACAGACCACTGCTCGGTCTGTTCAGTGTCCTTTTACAAGCGCAATTATTATTTCATTCCTCCTCAGTTTAGTCCATGTCTGTCTCACAACTCTAGCTCAAGATTTCCAAAACCTCCATGGGTTCTGTGTGTGTTTTTTGTACGTGTACGTGTGTGTGTGCTGATCTTAATTTATCTTGTGAAGAACTGATTGACCCAATGTTATGCATTCCCTAATTGGGCAGCTGAAACATGAGTATATGAAGGTCTAGTGAGCACAGCAGTCTGACTTTAAAATAGAGCTCACTGAGCTGATCATGACGGGGCTCAGCTCATATGACCTACTTCAGTGTTGGTCATAGTGGCGCCAAAATGTTCAAAAACACTGGTAATGAAGGTCAAAATAGGGACCATACTATTGAGGAGCGTCTGATGCTGCATTGAAAGAGTTTGTCCTGACCTGTGTGTGACGTCTCAAGGCCATGACTGCTCAGACTCGTGTGTTTGTAGATTTGACTCGAGAGGCATTTCACCTGAGATTCCTCATTTTTATAAAGCATGTGCTGGAAGCGCATCTCCCACTTGTGTCCAGCATCAGTTTTAACTGTTAAAAGTTTAATCCTGGTTATTTTCATTTTGTCTCCATCTTGGATCTTTTGGTGTTTCTGCACCCTCCAGAGATCACCTGTCAATCAAACAGTGTGGGTGGGACTGTGACATCTTTCTCTTTGGATTTTCTGGCGATGATGTTTGGGTTTCTGTACGTGGCGTACGTTTCTTCATCTGTTCAGCCATGGTGGCTTTTGCTGCTCATGCTAACTAGCAAATTCTCCCTCTGTTTATTCAAGACAAACCAGAAACATAAAACGCATTATTTCCTGTTCTCTACAGGATTTTAATCTTGAAAGAACTACCAGACAATGAGTGTTCAACAACAAAAAGTAAAAGCTTCCATTAACTGGATATAGGTTGTGTTGTGTTATCGCGGTTAGTGATAGTAGCAAAATGGACATTTAGGCATATGAAAATGTTGATTATTACTTAAACATCTCAGGTGAAAAACCACTTTAGTTTGGGTTGTTTTAGTAAGTGCTTGAACTGGGAAATGATACTGAAGAGGTGGAGGGAGATGAGCTGCGTTCAGCCTCATTTATAAAAGCGGTTAAAAACAAGGGACCTAAATGTCACTCCAAACTCAGTGTGTTTCTGTCATCTCTTAAGCCGTTTTCCACCTTCTTGGCTTTTATGGTTACAGCGAATCGCTCCGTTAAACTTTCCATTCCTTGCAGACCACTTGGAAAATCACAACCTTGGTCACCCTCTGCCAACCCAGTCTCCCCCATATTTGGACTTTTCCGTCTGCTCTCCCCTTCCCACGTCACTCTCCCTTGATCTCCTTCCACCCCGTTTTGTGCATCTATCTCCTCATTTGCTGAGATTATGGCATTAATACCTATTTCATGAGGTTGCCGCCACCTAACTTCAGAGTCTGGTCTCCACCCCACACTGTAACCCATTCACAACATCCCAGAGTTGGAGCCAAACTGTGTTACATAATCAAACATTGCATAAATTTAATCTGCAGTCAGAGAAAGTCTTGGCTTCAAAGAGGCAGGAATGGGTTATGCGGTGCTGTAGTAGTGGTGTTTGAGATTACTTACTGCACTACTTAGGTGTTAGAAAATGATGGCGGAGACTCTAGAAACTTGTCAGGAGGTGAAAACCTTCATTTGGACATTCAAAGTAACTGCAGATCCCTGACAGATCTGAAAAAAGTTTGAACATTAGTTGGCAGAACTCCTAAAAAGACACCAAATATTTTTCACCAGGTTTGCTGGTGCTGCGTATCCCCTCTTACATTACTACAGAACAGGGTTAGTAATACAGTTTACATCCTATCTGTGGTACTAAACACTAAGATTTCATGTTTGTTAACCATGAATGCCATGCTGCTTTGTTATCCTGCCAGTTTAGTTTTAATTTCCATTAGCTGTGTTCAGTCAGAGGTGTGCCATTTAGCCAGGGCTTTTGCTTTTTTCATTTTATTCCAGATGGAATTAAAAAGTCTTAAATTTGTCCCTCTCAAACCCGAAGATACTCTGACACTGGTACTCAGTCTAAAGCCTCTCCGAGAACCTCAACTCCACAAATTAAATAGTAAAACTCAGCTGCTGTTTGGTGTTTACATCTATAGAAGCTATGTATTCATGCCAGGATATGAGTGTTTTTAACTTCTTGAGCACCCAGCAGGGGGAGACACTGAGCTGTGACCTTTGTCCTCTGCTGTTGGTCTCATGTAACTGACGGGCTTAATAATTTACCACGAGAGACTATCAGCCATTCAGAAGAGCAGGACAGGCAGATGCTCGCTGGAGTTTTGTTAATCAGTCAGGACGGTTCACCTGAGAGCAGACACAAGCGCTCGTCAGAGGTTGACATTCAGATTCATATTTTAAAATTTGTCCTGTTCAGAGTCTGCTGCATGTTTTTTTTTTGTGCAAGCCTAAAAGGGTTCAGCGAAGAGCCGTCGAGTGCGAGATGTGCATGTGATCGTGACCGTTTCAAATGCACTGTTTTGAGTTAACAGTGCCCTTTTGCAGGAGCGCTCTGTAAATTTAACGATAGGTCGTCCTGTATGATCAGATCAGTGGGAATCGAGACTCTGCGCCTGTAAACTGTCTGTTCACCAAAGCACAGGTTGGGACTTAGGAGCAAATAGCTTCCAGTGAAATTGTCTTGAGATGCTGAAAATCATTGGCAGCAATAGTGCAATTTTGATTTGAGATTAAGCCAAATGGTCCCTATTTTGTGGAAATTAGTCGTGGGATATTCCGCTTGTTATATCACGACGATATATAGCACACCTTAATGATATAATAGCAGTTGTACTGTGGTGGTACGTTGTCCTGAAAATATTGCACTCTTAAAGGACTGCATTGTGCTCTTACGGACTTTGGCTCATTGGTCACCTTACCCAATAATGTGACAAGAGGATTGGCACCAAAATCAGCTCTCCATGTTTCTGCTAGATTGTCCTGTGCATGTGCCAAAGCTTTATCATACAGCAGGTGGAGTCTCAACATTATTCTAGAAGAGAGAAAACTTGCAGCAGCTGGTAGCAGAAGTTGTGACAGAGCTCACAAAGCTTTCTGGCCGCTAAAAGTAACTTTGTCATTTTACATTACAAAGCTTAAAGACTTAACTGATGATGAAAGGAATTCTTTGTTTTCAGAGGTTATGAATCCGCAGGCCACAGAGGAGAATTGGATGACTAAAAGGCTTACAGTATATTCATACTTTTGAAAATGCTGTTTGCGTGCAATGTGGTAAAGTTTTAGCATTAGGACCGGGCTTTCTACCCGAGAGACGGAGGTGATTTAGGTGCCAGTCGTTATCATGTATAAAGGAGCACAGAGAGCAGTGGGATGAACTCTCAAAGCTTTGGAGTAATCCTTTTAAGATATTCATTCAAGCTACTGAAAGGTTTTCCCTTTTTTTTTTTTAAAGACCAACATGTGAAACAACTCAAGCGTGCACTAGTGTAGGAAACACTTTATGATCATTAATCACTCCAGACCGGCCCTCTCAGTATCCTATTCCATGCTGGCTGTGAAAGATTTGTCATTTTATGTTAGCATTTTTAGAGTATTTAAAGGCAGTTTTGAATAAGGATATTTATTGAGTGAATCTGGTTGTGTGAATATGTATTTCTCCCACCTTCTCTTCTGTTTTCTAATCAGCATTCAGTACCAAAATGGCTAGCTTCATGGAGTTTGCATTGCAG
>OMLB01039315.1:24289-37438 GCA_900302555.1 Myripristis jacobus | reverse complement strand
AATTTTTTTTTTTTTTTTTTTTTTTTTTTTTGCGTTGCGAATGTATTAACTTGACTCAGTTTTAAAATACACTGTACAGATAACTTTGATTATATTTTTCCTTTCTATGCCTATATTTACTTTTTGTACATGCTTTGACTTGAAACTTAGAGAGCGGTTCTAAGGGGACCCAGCATTTTGGCGTGCAGATGTGACTTTGTCTGTGTACTCATCCACTGCAGAAGGGGATGCTGTGTCAATGAGAAAGGCCAGCAGAGACGGAAGGTGTAAATACTGTAAGAAACACTATGAAAATCTGACTGTACAGTGATCCTTCACGCCCCCGTAGGAGTGGCAAGGAGACTTAACATTTGTCAGTAAATAATTTCCATTAAAATGTGTAAATTAAAACAATAAAAACATTATGCTTTCAGTTTGCGTCTCTTGGATATAACCAAAATGTGTTGAACTTGTCAGGAAATTTCAAAACTTCCTTTAATCTGTGATATCATTAGTGACTTTTATTCTATATTTGCCTTGGTGTTGAGAGATGAGCTTCAGTTTTTGGCGGATTAGCTGCTGTTGACACTCCAGTTTCCTCCCATGTCTGTCTGCCAGATGACCCTGGTCTCTGGCCCTGAGTGAAGGAAGGAAGAGGAAATCCACTGCTGGGGGATATCCTGACACACACACACACACACACACACACACACACCACTGCAACATCCTTGCCTCTGAGCACTGAAATGACTTCGACATCCTCGGCATTGAGGTTTTCAGGTCTCTGCCCTCATCTGGCCTTTTCTAACCAAACACACACAACACAAACTTATAATACTGGCTCAAAGGGGGAATATAGAAAAAAAAATAGAGCTACTGAAAAATGTTAGCTGTAAAAAGGAACAAAATGCAACATTACATGAAGTACAAATGCAAACATGACTATCAGATGGGTTTACAAGAAGAAAAAACAAGCCAGATATAAAAAACAAATGCACTAACAAACACACCTTTCTGTTCGAGTCCCAAGTCCCAGTTAACTGATCATTCAGTACTCTGAAAAAATACATACTATATATATATTACAATAATACATATACTGAATCTGCACTCATCTACAGATTATCTGTAATTTCAGGCTGTTTCAATAAAATGAATAAACAACAAATACAAAATGATTTCAATATTTTTCCTTTGCAACATTTTCCCTCAGATTTTGAAAAAACAACAACTTTGAAATAATGTGTTCATGGGAGGGTTTATTTTACAAGAGGCACAGCACAAGCCAGGGAACAAGACGATGGTTATATCAGTAACACAAGCTGATCTAGACACTCATCTTACATCCATAATGTATGAGCACAGTGGGTTTAAACATTTAAACCAATAGTCCCGGAAAACCGAGCCACGACTACAATTAGAGTGACTTAAACAACTTTTGTATAAAGTTGTTCATCACAGCAGCTGGACCAAAGATAATAGTGGTAGTTGAATACACAACCGCTTGAGTCGTTGAGTCTGTGTGAATGTAAAATCATTTGTAGTGGTAAAGGTAAAACAATGGCATCCTACCACAGAATTATGAAAGAAAATGCTTGTTGGCTTGAGTTATGGTTCAGGGATTAGATAACAGGCATGGCAAAGTTGGAAAATTCACAACAAGAATGGGGTTACATTTAAAAATATGTTTTTCGAGCTGGTTAAGTTCACCACACCTCAGCCAGGCTCCTGGTGAGGGTTAGGTTTAAGGTCTTTCTCCAAAAAGACGGCCACTTATTCCCAAATTTAAAACTGTCGGTGCACCACAGAGCCCAGAGACATGAATTAGTGGTCCACTTAATAACCTCGGCGATACTGCATATCACTGAGTCACCTGAAACTATTATTTCAAGGTGAGGGAGGAGCTGCAGCCTTCAAAGTGCCTGGAATCGGTTTTCAGTCAGTGTCTTCCCACATTTTATTTACTTTTGAAACAGGGGCGCTCAAGGTATGGCAATGTGACATGAGATCACAGAAATACTCTGATGATGGGATCTGAAAAATATGAACTTACCTAAAACTTAATTGAAAAGCTGAATCCCAAATGAACACTCAGTCCCTTTCACTGGCGGTGTATATCTACACATTTTGACAAATAAACACTGGCCACTCAATTAGAGGCCAGGTCTAAATTAATTTTTTGCAGTTACCAGAGGTGACGTTTTAGTTTTCTTTTTATCATCATTTGTGATCAATCAACTGATATGTTACTAAGTAGCCTCATGTTTACACAGGTACTATTCACACTTACTGATTTAAATAAACACTTTGATAGTACTCCCTGTCTTTGCTGAGCAAGAGTTTGGTACAAAAGGAATTATAGGCAGGTCTCTTCTAGACGCCTGTCCCAAATATAAGCCAGTGACTCAAGCAAATAAAAGCCTGGGCTGTTAATTGAAGTTTTAAGGTGTTTACTGCATCATGCAGTCTGTGAGCAGCTTGAACAGAAGGAGCTACTATTCTTTTGAAAACAGTTTTAACTCACACACAGACACTCACATTCACAATGGTCGGCATGTAATGCACGGCCCAGAGAGAGCAGTGGAAACGCTTTCATCGATCTGTGTTGGCACATATTTCAGCACCATGGACAGAGGGCCGGGGTCTAATTATCATTAGTCATTTGTTTAAACTTCACATAAAATAAAGAAAAGCACTGAATCGCATGCTAATTTCTGGTAGGCAACAAAGGGGTGTTCAAACACGGCCAAGCAAAAGGCAAATTTGGCACAAAATAATGGCCAAATGTCAGATTTCAGTCTTGAATAGCGTTTGAATTCATTTGTTTCTGGGGGGAAAAAAAAAACACCCACAATCTCAGCCAGCATTTGTACTGTAGGCTGCTGTCATGAAATCATAGAGGAACGAACAAGTTCACTCACTGACACTCATATTCACTGCCAGGCAGATTATAGACCAATCAGAGGTCTATTTTCCTCTCATAGACAAATGAGCTTGAATGGGAGCAGATTGTGAGTATAAACCTGATTCCAGGGTGGGGCAGCTGCCAAACCTCACCATACTTAAATGACGTCTATGCGGTGAAGATAGGGAAATGGTGCCGTTGTGGCGAGTCACAACTTGATTGTCATGGAGATAAACTGTAGAAGAGCACGAGTTGGCTGTTAAAGTGCCGAGGGAGTGAATAATCTTGTGAACGTCCTCTGGGAAATGTGAATTATGGAACAAACTAATTACTGAACCACCCAGGGTCTAGAGGGAGAGAACACACACACATACACACACACACACACAGAGACTTATAAATAAATCAGACCCAGATGCAATTAACACAATTTATTGTCTTCAAGAAAAAACAAAAAAAGAAAAAAACACAAAACTTTGAAAACATACAGAAAATGTACACCTTTAAATTACACAGGCTCTTATAAACAAAATAAAGTCTCTATCTATATTTACATCAGCAGGGGTGACGACAGATGACTCCTCAGCATGTCTCCACTAAAATAAGATAAACATTTTCCTCAGATATTCATCTCTATACACAAATCCAGCATCTTTACTCTACAAAGCCCTAATCCGGTACAATAGGATGTGCTCTGCCCCGAGGTCTGAAATCTGAATTTTCCTCTTTTGAATTGTTAAAGCCGCAGTCTGTAAAAGGTGGATTGACCCCAGTGCTGTCCAGGGGCACACCAAGTTCTTGTTTGATTGTCTGGTTTGGTCGGCGCTGGTCATTAAAGTGATAGCTCAGATTTTCACCCATGTTGTGGCATTTGCAGGTCCATGCCAGTGTAATACATCCACCAAATTTGGTCCATTAACTCCTTCCCTGTCGCAGGAATGAGAGCTTCACTGGGACTTTCCTGCTCCAAAATGAATGAAGTAGATATTATAGACTGGAAAGCAACACGATTTTGAGCGGTGACAAAAAGCTGAAACATTATTTTGACAGATGCACGACGACACAGGTTTGTTTTGGTGTCACTTTCATCACTCTTTTCAGCCAGCTGGTTTCCAAACTGGCGGAACTGTTTTCTGCTGTAGCGCTTCCCCTATATTCATCCTGTAGCTTGATTATGGGACTACAGCGCTTCCACATGGTGATGGCGCTGCACGGCGCTATGGCAGAAAATTGCTTGGACATTTTGGAAAAGAGCACTAAAAGTAAACCAAAATAAACGTGCATTGTTGTTGTGCATCCTTGAAAATAATATTTCAGCTTTGTGTCGCTGCTCAAAAGCACACTGTCAGGCTTGCGGTGGGAAAACACCCTGGACGGGTTGCTGGTCCATCGCAGGGCAGACACACAAACAGATGCACGCATGCACACCTCGGGACAATTCCCAAGTTCACCTGACTTAAAGGGTCAGGAAGGACTTAGTGGACCAAACCTGGTGGATGTATCACACTCACATGGAGGAGAAAATGCCACCATATCAAGGAATATGAACTACCACTTGTGATAGCTGTGATGGGAACAAAGATACCAAAATCATGCATGTGTCCCTGGAAGAGTTTCCAACATAAGCCACCAGGTGAGATCATGCTGTACACTGATGTACATACGATTTAGCAGAGGGAGGGGCTAACACCGAGTGTGTGAAGCGCTCATTAGACCTTACTGACTTAGCTCAGTAAGTACCATAAATGTAAGTGCAGTGGCATCAGCTGGACTGATTTCCTGCCAAATGCTTTGGAAGTCAACATGACAACGCTGAGTTTACATCGCCTACACACCTGCAGCCCAAATCGGTGTTTCGATCACAGTGCGTACATAATTACATAAGGTAATCTGAATTCTTTAGGAGCTCTGATTATACAGATCCATTTAATAATCAATAGGCCGTGGTTGTTCACATTTTTAAAGACACTTTTTGAGATTACGTTAGTGGGTGAGTGTAAGCAACGAGTCCACTATCATCTCAACAGTGTAAAATAATGTTGTACGAAGTGTATGTTAAAGTGTTAGCATGGGACCTACTATCACTTCACATATTCTAAAGTATGAGCATGAAGCCTACTGTCACTCCACTTGGTGTAGGCTAAAATTGTGCTAACTATCAACATGGTGTATGCTTAAATATGAGAGACAAAGATCTGCCCGGGACACATGGATGATTTTGGTGTCTGCATTCTCATCACTCATCAAGGAGGCCGACCAACAGGAGAATCTCCAACAAACTTGGTGTGTTCACTTCACCGTCTCAGCAACAGCCCACAACCACCAGCTGACCCTGTTCTCCATCTCTGTATCCACCGCAGCAAAGGGGGATTTACAATTACACCTGAACACTTGACAGCTTCCTCTCCAGCATGATTGAAACACTAAGATTTGGGGATGGTTTGCCTCTCTGTTCAGACGAATGTGGAACAGGACAGCAGAAGATGACGAGGAGAGGAGAACTCTTTAGCCTATTCAGATGGAGCCTCGCCTCACCCCTCACATGAGGCTGATTGATCTGTCACAGGGTTGCCTGCAAAAAACATCCATCTTTATAAGCCAATACGCAGGTAAATTCTTGTATCCAAGAAAACGACACTTTTTTCCATTTAAAAAAAAAAATATTGAAACGAATGGATTTGCATTGGAAACAGGTGAAATTATATCACCCTTGCTAGATTTTTCACGGCAACTCGGTACTAAAGATGGATCTCTTCTGCAGCGTTGTGGCGGGCTGCATCTCGGGAGAAATAACAGCAGACATCAGGATACACAGATAGAAGGTGCTCAATACAACCTTAATTAATAAACACTCAAAGAAGCAAACACAGAGGTATAAAAAAAAAATAGGCAAGGCTGAGGTCAACCCACCATGCGATGGAGAGGGAGTTGATAGACACACACATACAGCATATACAGAACTGGACTAAAAGGGGTGATGAGAGAGGAGGAGGAGGAGGGTTTTCATTGATGATTTATACTATTTGGGTCGCAGCGCTTATTCTCGGAGCCTTTTTAAATCAAGTGCAAAGAGCAATCCCGTGGCCAGCCTGATTGAGAAACGTTAGGTGCAGCGAGGGGTTTCTAAACTAAAACAACTTTTACTCTTTCTCTCGGATTTCCCTTTGCACTGACACACACACACACAATACTGCTTCCACTCATCCGGCACCCAGGGGTGTCGGTTCACTCAACTTTCGGCTATGGCACTAAAACTTCCAAAACAGCTAAAAGTCTAGGGGACAACTGGGGCAATGACTGATGACTAAAAATACATCATTTTTGGGCAAATGTGATAAATTATTCCTCTTATTCGATTCCTGATGGGATTTGTGTGTTTCTTGTTTTAGATATGCCCTCAAAATAAATGTATGGAGATGTTTTCACGACTATTGCTGTTTATTATGATTAAAAATAAATAAAAGATAAAATCTAGACCTGTGGCTACAGAACTGCCCATACCATCCCTTGCCAAACCCAACCTGGGTACTTCTGTGAGCTATTTTTTGTGAGAATAAAAAGACAAGACAGAGGCAGACTGGGTTCCCTTATCATGTAGTTGCCACACCTTCCAGCAGGGGGCAGCACTGGCACACTGATTGCACCCCGATCTCCTCTGCTGGCCTGTTTCTCTGAGCTGAGGGAAGGTGGTCAGCCACTCTCACCCCTATACTTTCTGTGAGTTGAGTTTTGTACGACACAGAACGTTTTCTGGACTAAGAACTTTGCAGAAGGCGACGCTCAAGCACGAAGCGACGTTTGACGAAAGTAAATGTTTTGGGGGAAAAACAGGAAGTCGGGCTTTCTGAAAGAATGAACCCACGGCATTATCTCTGACACAAAACAGCTGATGAAATGTCTGAGGGGAAATGAGTAACACAAGAGCTTGCCTGTGTGTGTGTGCTATATGTGTGAGTGTGTGTGTGTGTGTGTGTGTGTGCGTGTGTTTAGATTGGGGATTGTATTAATTTACAAGAGAATGGGTTTGACTCTTCTATCCCTAGATCTCCTCACTTTCGCCTCGCAAGGGACAGATTTCCCATTCAGCGTCCGCTCACCCTCTCCTCCATTCTTCTTCCCTCCTTTCTCTCTGGTCAGTCAGCGAAGCACACCCTTTCTCCTCTGCTACCCTCTGTTCATCCCCATCACCTCCATTTTCCTCATTTATACCCCCTTGTCCTCCCCTCCTCCCCCCTCAGTCTGTCAGGAGCACCAGTTCCCCTTCGCTCCTCTCTCCTCCATCACTTTCCTCTCCTTCGCTGTACGGAGGCCGCTCCCTCTCTCGCTCTCTCTCTCTCTCTCTGGGCAGGGAGGTGGGCGTGGCCCGGCTCTCGGGGCGGCGCGGGGGAGGCGGGACTTGGGGCAGGTAATCCAGCAGCGCCGGGTGAAACGGCATGGCGGCCATGGACACTGAGCCGGCGCCGCCCGGGTACTGGCCGTCGCTGGGGGCATAGTGAATCTGCTGGGGCTCTGATTGGCTGGAAAGACAGGAAGCAACACCGAAATGTTTGAATGACGGCCAAAACTTGAGCTTTTTTTTTTTTTTTTTTTCCCCAAACTGACACTCTGAGATTTTTCGAGCAATAAACCTGAACCTGACTCCTATTAGTGATATATAAAAATAATTTATATTTTTACATTTTCACCGTTTAGCCGATACTGTTATCCAGTGAGACTTACAATGCCGGCATCAACTGAATAATCTTCTTTTCTTTAATCACCAACATTTTACATAACTAGGGTCAAACTGATCAGATGGCTGATATTTTGGGCCAACACTGGACTTTGTTGTCCAGTCAGTGTTGTCTATCTATAATATGGATAAAATGCAGTTTGAATGAGGATATATTTCTCACATTTGTCCAACATTTTGCTCAGATTCAACACAAGTATGCATGACGATAACATTTTACAGTTTACTTTTTTAGTGCCTTACCAAGAATAAATGTCACAATATTGTTAAAGATGTTTATGTACTGGCAGAAAACAGAGCTAGTTGATATACTGATATTACACGGATACTGTGATAAAAGACTAGATATCATCTGGGATTTTAGATCTTGTAATATCGTGATGTGACATAAGCATCATCTGGCGCTGGTTCTGAAGGCTGCATGACAGTAAAGCGATGCTGTTTTCTGAACTTATTAGCCTGTTCATTTGTCCAACATTGTGGTATTCTGATATGGAACAGATGTGGTTGCAAACCTCTGAGTTAAACAAATAAAATAAATAGAAAAGTAAAATGGAGAAAGACAGAATTCTAAAGACCAACTACTGAAAACATTTCTGAATGAAAAAACTTAACTCGTTGGAGGGAACAATGGTGTGGGATGCTATTCATCGTCAAGGCAAAACTGGAGAAAAAAAAACAACAAAAAAAAAACAGCCCAGCTGCTTTATTACCTCTCCACTTTTGTTTGTGTCTCCAGAATAAAAAAAAAGAAAAGAAAAATAATGTCTTTGGGAGCTGCAGGCATTGTTTACAATGTGTGGAGGTACTGAGCGCACTACTGTTAATGGAATGAATTGTCAGCATCTGCCAGGGACAAACTCTGCTGCATTATCCCAAACTTCAGCGCACTCGCCTTTGTGCGGGCGCGCTGGGTTTCAGCTCACTCCTACCTGTGAGTGTACGTCGCTCTCTGCTCTTGCCGGCGGCTTTTCATCATGGCCTTGTACTCGCCCACCCTCAGCCTCCGCCCCTCCACGATGCAGGTCCGCTTGGGCCGGGGTTTGTACTTGTAGTCGGGGTAGCGCTCCAGATGCTGCCTGCTCAGCCTCGCCTGCTCCTCGTAGTACGGCTGCTTCTCCTGGTTAGACATGGCCTTCCACCTGGAGCCTACAGACAAACATGCAAGGATACAAGGCGCATGAGGAGACGGCAGGAGGTGAGGAGAAAACAAACAATGCAGGAGAGACGAGTTCATCCAGAACTCTGGCAGCAAACTGTAACAGGAACAGTTCACCCAGAATACAAAAAAAGATGTTTTCCCGCTTACTCTTGGTGCAGTCTATCCATCCAGACAGTTATTGTGTGATTTGGCAAGGTTTCCAGTTTGCTGCAATCTTCCTTTTCTCCCGGCGCCCGGGTACAATGGGGCACAGAGGCAATTATGTTTACACTCTCTGAAACACAGAGTCCACTGTCGGACACAGCTGCAGTGTCCAAAGCGATGTTTTGGGATATTTCTCACCATGAATGTGGTGACACCTTCCAGTCTGCAGAATTTCAGCATCAAAACAGATTTGCAAACCCCCTAAGTTCAAGCTGGCTTAAGAGAGACAACAACTGACATCATGTTGTCTTCACTCAGTGGAAAGCACAAAACATGGGAGAAGTACAAAAGAGTTTAGTGGACGGGTCGCAGGCCTTGCAGTCATGCATTGCCCTACGTGCAGGTGCATTTCTGGAAAGGTCTTCATAGGCTACGGCTGCGGCCTCTGCAGGCTATGCAGGAGCCACAGAAACCTGCGGAAGCCTAGCTATAGCAGCATTTTGATGTAGTATAAACTAACCGTTCCATGTGAAAAATTCAGCAGCAACACATTAGACACTTAGACATAAATCCAAAGCCTTCTGCAGTGAAGGGTTTTGTTGGGAATTATTAGGGCCCGAGCCCTCCAGAGGAGAGAGGGCCCTATTGTTTTTTTTTGTATTTGAGTTTTTCTGATGAAGGCCTTGTTGCAAATATGAGCGGAAACATCAGGTGTTTTTAGTACGTAGCCTGATAATGAAAATTTCTACTTTCTTTAGTTTTTTTGACAAATACATTTTTGATGGCCTGAGCTCCACAAAAGAAAACTCACCCAGCCTGATTGTACTGGGGTCCCGGGGGACACGGAAACGACCACGGCAGACTGGAAACCCCACCAAATCACACGGAAACTATATGGATGGATACGGACCTTTTGTTTGCATTGCTTTAATCTGAAAGCCAGGTTCTGCAGGTGAGCATGGCTTGAAATGCGTTTTTAATTCCGACCAAACACTCAAGCAGCTGATTTCACTGATTAGTTCCTCCTCTCTGCTTGACGGCGTGTTGAACGGTAAAACCAGCTGCTCAAGTGTTGGCTTGAAATGAAAACCTGCATGCGCACAGCTCTCAGTGGCACAGTTTGGAGCCCACTGTTGTAAGGAAAAAAGTGCTTTTTAAACTGAGATGGAATCTGTATTGTTTAAGTAGCTTTGTGCTGTGTGTGTGTGTGTGTGTGTGTGTGTGTGTGTTTGTGTGTGTGAGTAAATGTGCGTGACAGAGATGTGTGGTTGCATGAGTGCCTCCAGCTCTCCACAATAGAAAGGAATGTAAGTGTTTGGTCAGAGGAAGGGGATTCGGGCCAATATGGGTGTGCATGCGCAAATGTGTGTATTTGTGTGTGTTTTTTTCTACAGTGTGAAGCAGGTGGCTGATCATGCCCTCACATGCCCCACTGTGCCAGGCAGCGGCTCACAGTAGAGTGGAACACACCCCGTCCCAGTGCCGCGCTCACCCAGTATCTTGCTGATGGAGGAGTTGTGCATGTCGGGGAAGGCCTGCAGGATCCTCCGGCGCTCATCCTTGGCCCAGACCATGAAGGCGTTCATGGGTCTCTTGATGTGGCCCGAGGAGGGAGGGGGCCGAGCCTCAGCGTAGGTCCCCGGCCCGGACACCGACAGGGTACCTACAGGAGAAAGGGGTACCATCAGAGCCAAAAAGCCAAACTGGCGCCGGGCTCCTTACGCATGAACAGTCATGCATTACTGTGGCAGAGAGTCTAAAAACGTCACATCTGTTTCAGTCTGTTCATGGTTTTGGTTTTGTTATGCTGACATGTTCATGCACTTCAACACATGTATCCGCTTTTACATGTACGGACGCTCAAAAGCATTGCACTGTTCATTGTTAGCCGCTTGGGATTTCCCTGTCCTGTCCCCAACTCCCTCGCTGGTTGATAATGAACAGTGCAATGCTCCTGAGTTTGAAGATGCTTCAAAGCACACTGTTCAGAGCACCCCTATGTATGAACCAAACAGCGTGCGTAAACACCGTTGTGAGGGTTTTGAACTCGAGAGCAAGTGGCCCCCTCCTGGTTGCCTTTGCTCTTCCTGCCTCACTTACATTTGAGCAGAAAGTTCAGATTCTGGGGACGCTGTTGTTCCATGTGAGCAAAATCGAGGACTGTGCCTTTAAGTACATGCAAAAGCAGATGTAGCATATAAAAAAACATATAAAAATCAAAAATCGCGTGCACACTTTACATCACTCAAGCTTCCCTTTGGAAATTCCAGTCAACTTGTAATTGTGTGCACGTGAACGAGCCTCACATCCCACCTCATTAACTCCTACAGTTAGCCATAAACGGTTAATTAAACACCCTTCATGAATACTGATGTGCATACAAATGTGTTTGTCATTCCGTTTTCTTTGAGTGAGAAAATGGTGAAGTCAGAGCACAAGACTTGAAAAGAGGAATTCACTTTGGGAAGCTTTAGTGATTTGGCAGGATGTGCTGAGGCGAGAGCCACTGTTTCGTTTTAGCTTCGCGCAAATTAGAGGCTAAAATAAAAAAAATAGTGGCAAAAGTGGCGCACACATCTTTCAAGGCCTAATTTGTGCTTTATGAGCTCCTCACTACTTGTGTCGATCAAACCAAAGTCGACTAGAGGCCAGTTACATAGCGTGTCCATCATGATATCATCTGTATTTTTAGAGCGAATATTGGCATAAGAATAAGACAAATATTTGAAATTAATCTTTGCTGGTCCACAGTTCAGTTGTGAAATGCATATTTTAACGACACATCGTTGTTGTTATTGTTGTGTTGTGTGTCTAAATTTCAGTTGTTACTCTCACGCAGATCATAACTTATTACAGAAACTTGCGATTAGTGATGAAAAAGCACTGCCTGCACTCTTTGTCTGTGTACCAAAGGGCGTACTTTTGTCTGCCCAGCAGCGGTATGTGTGTAACATGTTTGGCTTTTCCTGGTGGCCCCTGATTGGCTGACACCGCACGCTGAAAATAACTGCGTCTAGGGCGGAAAAATTTAAGCCCAAGCATTTACGTCCAGCTGATCATTACCTTCAGTAACCTTGGACAGCTCCTGCGATCAGGAGCAGCACTTGGGCAGCGGTTGTGACTCTTTATAGTTTATAATGTGAAAAGTTTAAAATGCATTTGAAATGATAGGTATCCTCAAAATGAGAGATGCATTATGGTGCTGGCTAGGGGAAGCACCTCCACCCAGAGAAAGTCAACAACCTTTCTACAGTTTGTTAGAGCAGAGTGACTGCAATAAATATAATGGACGGAGGTGGGATCTAATTTTTGGAAAATCTAACCTCAGTCTTATATTTAGAGGGCGTGATGAACCAGTAACGTTGTGACTGGTGACAATGGCACCACTGGGCATTATCACTCACTTTGTTATTATTTATGTCGCTTTATTTTGAACAGGCAACGTGAAGGACTCCTACCCTCAGAGTCGCTGCTGAGATGGTCCTCAGTGGACCGCAGCGTCTGTCCGTCTTCACCCCGCTCGCAGTGAGAAATCTTCTCACTGCGGGGAATGTCTTTGTACTCCTGAAGACAAAAAAAGACACGGAGGAGTCAGACCTGCAATACGGGCACATGCATGTTAACACTCTCACAGACTCCAACACAAAGGGATGATTTGAATTCGACGGCAATAAAAGAAAAATGGTCCAAGGTCCGAGGAGTGCATTCACGGCATGCATGTGCTTCAGCAACGCTATTTAAGGTAAAGAAACAACAGGCGTGCCATATCAGCTGGTGTTTAAAGCCAGAGCTGTAAATGCAAAGAAAGGAAATTAACATGCTGTGAAGGAGGAAGAAGGAGAGAGGAGAGGTGAAGGGAGAGAGAGCAGGAATGTGACAGCTGTGAATTTGCAAAACTATCACACCATTGACATACTATCAGCCTTCCCCATGCTATATTATAATACAGCGTTATTCCCATGCAGCGCTCCATCAGCAGGTTCGATACCAAAATAGGTCGGTCAAAAGTATCGGTGTAATTGAACATGTGCAGCATGGGGATAAAAGCTGATAATTGGAGCTGAGGCTAGATGGAGCGAGATAATGGAGGAGAGGAGGAGGAGAGCGGCAGCGTACAGTGTTACTGTGGACAAAGAGAGAGGGCAGGTGGCTCAGCCAGTGCCACACTGAGACCTTTGTGGTATTGTAAGGCTGCAACAGCTGTTGCTGCAGGACGTGGCTGAGACC
>OMLB01039315.1:4467-24269 GCA_900302555.1 Myripristis jacobus | reverse complement strand
AAAGCTGCAGCCGCCACAAAGAGCGAAAACCAAGAAGACCAAAAAAGAAGACAATTTCCACAAAAAAAAAAAAAAAACATAACAAGAACAGCTCATGTAACTGATCGGGGCTAAAACTGTCATTTCAGTATTCATTTATTTATTTATTTATTTTAATACTGGTCACTCAAACACAGCACGAGTTGAGTCTGCATCGACTGTGGCTGGCCAGACATTCCAGACATGAAAGGTGAAACTTCTCAACACTGACATGTCCAAACACAGACTTTCCACTTTTTTTTTTCCCACATTGGATCAGTAAAGTGAAACACTCTTTGCACTCTTTCAGTGCATCGCTTTATTGGTTAAAACTTAAAGTTTATATGATTATTTCCAGTTTATCTGTAAAATCTGAAATAGCCAAACAGTTTGCCCAGAGGATACATGAAATGCCGATGACGCAGCATTATCACATTTTCCATACTCATTATCACATTTTCCATACTCTCTTATCACTTTGTAATTACCTCTTGGTAACAGTGACACCACAATGAGATGTTACAGTTTGGTTCAAGCTTTTTCTGTGTACTGCATGTGCTTATATATTTATGTGTGTGTGTGTATATACGCTATAACTTAGATATTCATTCCCCAGTGTGCTGCACTCTCTGTAAGAGCACGGCTGCCTGTAACCCTAAACCCGTCTCTGACCCCTGACGAGACCGCTGCACATCAGTCTCTGTGTGTGTGTGTGTGTGTGTGCATGCGTGCCTGTATGTGTGTGTGTAAGGGAGTGTGTTGTCTCAAGCCATTGTTACACAGCTGATCCTCTTTAAATGCCGCAGCAGAGTTGGGAGAGTATTAGTCATGATCATATAATACGATCATCTTTACACTGCAGGAGGGGGATCCACGGCAACGGCCACATCTCACGCAGCAGTAAACTTTCATCTCGTGGATGATTCATGTGTTGTGTCATTTCAAAACTAGGCCGTTACTAGGCCATACACTCGCTAGATTCAAGATATTTCTGCTAATATTTCCAGTTTTCAGTGTTAAACTGCCTAAATCCAAATTAAAAACTTTTGAGCTGTGTTTAAGAATTAGTCCTCCACTGATACTTGACAATATTCAGATTTGAGAGTAAAGAAAACAATGGATTGGCTGATATATACATTTTTTTTTTTTTAATGAAAATACTTGCAGCAAGGAATATGTTTGGTAAATATTACAAAGATATGTTTTGGATATTTACAGTTTCAACTTTAACCATCTTAATTTGGAGTAAGTTTGTCATTATATGTCGTTCATTGCATACCACATCTTCAGTGATACTGATGTATGTATGTAATGAACCAATACCGGCCAATAGTACTAACCACCTGATATATCTCTACAAGCTGTAAAAAGAAAAGCCACAGGATCAAGAGCAATTCAAAAAAGACAGGAAATGTTTTCTCTCATCAAGGACAGGGACGATGGAGGTAGTCTGAGGTAACAGACGACAGCAGAGCTGGAAAATCCAACAAACAGCCGCATCTTCCTCTGCGACGCTTGGTGATAAAACACAGCGGTGGGATGGACACCTTGGCTAAATTTGTCAAGTCACTGGCCATAATTAAAAATTGACTTGACAATTGAGTTTTACGCCTGGACAAAAATAAAACTCAAGGAGAAACGCTGACTACTTGCCATTTTTGGAAATTTTTGGCATGAAAATTATTAAAATTATGCTAAATATCAGCGCAAAACATCAGCTACAGGTAGCTTTGGTCCAGCCGGTGCAGCCGGCCTTCAAAATCCCACATCATGCTCTTCTTTTGGGATAATAAAGGATTTCTACATGAAAGTCTAAGACCCTGATCTGGAGAGGAGGTCTGTGATTGTGTCTGCGTAGGATAAAGTTTGAACGGCAGCTCACTATTTTTCCGGTGCCGTCTCTCTCTCTCTCCCTGTCCCTGTCCCGGTCTCGCCCCCCGGTGCCGTGGCTCCTCAGGAGCTGCTGGGCGTCATGGATGGCCTGGGTGACCACATCACCGTCTCCTAGGAAACCTGAGGACACCGAGGAAGAAAAGACGATGACGATAAAGTTGAGGAATAAAAAGGTGAACAACAAGAAAAACAAAGAGAACGTTGAATAGCATAATGATGAGAACATTGATGAGTAGCAAGACGATGATGAGAAAGATGAGGACAACGACGAGAGAGGAAGAGAAAGAGAAAAGAGAGATATGAATGAATGAATGAATGAATCGTTTATTTTCAGTCATTAACGGTCATCAGCAATACACTTTGTGTGAATTTACAACAAAATATTATCATACCTGAGACACTGATTCATGACACACAACAAATTTCCCACATCAATGACCGAAAAAGGGAACAGGCTGAAGCCCCAAAGCTTATTTTTGCCTGTCCGGTACAATCCATAAGATCATAACAGAAAGAAATATGAAAGAAACTTTACTCTAATTTATAACTCTTCATTATTTTACACTTTAAGGTTTTTTTTTTTTTTTTTTTAACTCAGAGAGCTACACAATTCCAACTCATCACTGAGGCCTTTCCAGAATTTAGCTCCCAAAACTGAAACAGATCTGTAATTTACATTCATTCCCACTTTACATGTTTCACAAACATATAACCCTCTTAAATCATAATGTCCTTTTCTTAATTTAAACAGTTGTTGAAGACCAACAGGAAGCCTTTTATTCCTAACTTGAAAAAGTATTTCCAATGTTCTTGAATAAACAATATCTAAAAATTTTAAAATGCACGATGCTATGAATAATGGGTTAGTAGACTCACAGTAATAGGCTTTATTTATTATTCTAATGGCTCTTTTCTGGAGTTTAATTATAGGGGCTACATTTGTTTTATATACATTTCCCCAAACCTCAACACAGTAAGACATATATGGCATTACAAGTGAACAATACAATATATATGCAGGCATTTTTTGTTCAGCATGTCCTTTGTTTTGTACAGAATAGCAACAGATTTAGATCATTTCCATTTGATATACTCTACATGTGGCTTCCAACTGAGTTTAGAATCTATAGTCACTCCCCAAAATTTTGTTTCATATACTCTCAGTTTTAACACCATTTATACTCAGTTTTAATTCACTATTAATCCTGCCACCGCCAAACACCATAAATTTTGTTTTATTTTCATTTGATGATAACTTATTGATATCAAACCACTTTTTTAGCATTGTCAATTCCCTTTCTACTGTTTGCAATAATTCTTCCATATCCTCCCCTGAACACAATACATTAGTGTCGTCTGCAAATGTAACACATTTCAACTTATTAGATACGGTACAAATATCATTTAAATAAAGTATAAATAACTTAGGTCCCAATACCGAACCATGTGGAACACCACAGGTTACTCTTCCAAGATGAGATTCAGTATTCTTTCATAAACTTGTTGACCACTTCTAACTCATCACTCTCACAAACTTCACCAAGGAACATTGAGTTGCAATTATCAAATGCAAAAGCAAAATTACTGTCTTCATCTCTAGGAATGTTGATTTCCTTTGCCAAACTTGGACCAACATTAACAAAAAAATCATTAAACTCATTAACAATTTCCTCTATATTTTCAGTAATTCTATATCATTTTTAACAAAATATGTTGGAAAATCATTTTTACTGTTTTTAGTTAGATCATGAAGCACACTCCAGGTAGCCTTAATATTATTCTTATGTTTTTGCAACAGTTGATCACAGCAGTCTCTCTTTTCCGATATCATAATGGATGTCAATCTGTTTTTATATTTTTTATTCTTATCCTCCTTTTCCTTTGTTCAATACAAGATAAATTCCCTACAAAGTCTATTTTTCTTTTTACAAGCTTTTCCAACCCTTTTATTAGCCATGGTTTTCCTCTTTTTGGGGGGGACTTTGTTTATACTCTTTCAATGGACAGTGTTGGCCACAAAATGTCAAAAATGTATACAAAAATGCTTCATATGATTCATTAGTATCCTCTACATAAACTTCCTGCCAGTTATGATTCGAGAGATCTATAAATGCCTTGTTATTCTGCCTATTGATTCTTAATTTTGGCTTATTGCTCATTTCTAACACTGTAAAAACCGGCAAATGGTCACTTACATCAGTCACTAATAATACACTTTTTGTTTTCCCCTCAATTACATTTATAAAGATATTGTCAATCAATGTGGCACTATCCTTTGTTATTGTGCTGGGTTTTATAATTAATGGATAGAAACTCAAACTAAACATGACACTGAGAAATTCTGTGGTTTTCATATGATCATTAGATTTCAGCAAATCAATGCTGAAGTCACTACAAATCAGAATCGCCTTATAATTATATTTTTCATATAATTCAGAGATCTTCTTATTAAACTGATCAATACATGACCCTGGTGTTGTACAAAAATGCAACTAATCAATGTGTTTTTGGGTCTTTCAACCTTAATTTCAATGGTTACACATTCCTTCAAACTGTCAGTAACAGTTCATGTCACAGCAGATGGCCCAAGCAGGGCAACACCCCCTGCCCTTTCATTGACCCTGTTTTGCCAAAACATTTCGCAGCCTTCTAATCCTTCTTTGCAGTCCTTTTTCATCACTCAGCCAAGTTTCTCATATTGCTATTACGCTGAACTTTTGTTAAAAATGTTGAAGGTAGTCTTTAATTTTGGAGAAGTTACTGTAGAGACTCCTGCTGTTAAAGTGAATCATTGAACACCCCTGCATTTTCACATTGGACTTGAACTTGTCTTGAGAATAATATTCACGGCCTGTTTTCATGTCCTGGTAGAAGTGCATCTCTGAGTCAAATTCTGTTTTCCAGCTCATAACGTTTGTGAACTTGAAAGTCAAAAGACACATATTCTTAGACCAGATTTGTCACTTCCAAACAGCATTTCACCTCATAGTTCACCACACAAAAAATATAACATTTCCCACCGTTCCACACATCAACCATAATAGTCCTCATTTTCACATGTATCGATCAAGCTCTTTTATATCTCTGATGACTGTTACTTTAGCCTGTTCTGGTGGGCCATTCAGTCTTATCATTACTTTACAGTTTCTCGTCCAGGTGTCTTGAATTCGCTTTTCCGTTTTCAAGATTCTGGCTTGTCTTGCTATTTCAGCATTCCTCTTTGTTCGTTTACATACACCCCTGCGCCCTTCAGGGTTTTTTTTGTTGCAAGTTTTAGCACTTCAATTTTATATTTTCTGCTCACAAATCGAATGATGATGTTTGGCCTGTTGTTTTGTCTTTGTTGTCGAAGAATGTAATGACTTGCTGTTCAAGTGAGTGCATCCTCACCTTCCTTGTCACCTGCAGTGATCCGTGCATAGGTGCGGTGTGTTGTTTCAAGTCCAGGTATTATGAGGTCATCCACCCATGTGTACTGTTCTGAATCTTCCACTCTCCTTTCAAGCTCATCAATTTTCTTGTCTTTTTCTAGGATAACAGCCCTCAGTTGTCTCACTTCATCAATTAAATCCAGTAGGCCCGTCTGTTGTTTTGCAACCTTACTGAGTTCCTCTGACATGGACATCAGAGACTTTTTAACTTCTTCCATTTCTTCTGCCAGCTTCTTGGTGGCCATTTCTTCGTTTAATTATGGAAATACTTCCAGGTAATGCAGGCTTGCAGGTGTGTCAACACACTGTGGCACATGTCGTCAAAGGTGCCCAAAACTTCAAAAATGACAACAAATGATCCTACAGATTTAAACTTCACTTTCTTACAAAGCTGTAAGCGTTTCTTTACTGCTTGGATGTCAAGTTATTTTTGTGATGTTTGAAGGATTGGTAGAGCTGAACCACACAACGCATCTAACCAGCAGCCATCTTCCTCTTCCTCTATCTTGATCTGAGGGGGCAGATCATGGTAGAGGAAGCCGTGTGTTAAAGGCAGTTTCCTCTTACAACCCATCACAGACTACTAACACTCTCCCCTACACATGATGATGAGCTTCATATCCTGCTTTTGTAAAATTTTGTAAAATGTCATAATGACTGAAACTGAGAGAGGGAAATGATTCAGTTTCTCTTAGGGAACAAGACAAATAGTCAAAGCTGTAAAAAAAAAACAAACATCTCAGCTGCTGCAGCCTTCATCAGGATTACAGAATTGCATGCATAGTTGACGAATATTTTTACTGTTTTGGGAGTCAGTAGCAGAGGACAATGCTCATCGACAAAATAGATGTTCAACACTGGTTTGCTCTGTTCCCCGATCATCTGCATTGGCTTGTTTCCCTTTTGTCTTTCTCTTACTTTGTGAACTAAAAAGAAATAATAACAAAATAAAGACACGCCAACTACAACAAGTAGGCCTACAATATTAAGACAACAAGCACTGTTCATACTATTTTATAGTGGTGTGAGGTGAGAGACCTACAGAGCCTCACTTTGTTGCTTAGTAAAATTTGAAATTGTAATCTGCCGGTTCCTGATTTCTTTTTTGTTGTAGCGCATCATTAGAAATATCATTTTCACCGCTGAGCACTAATTGTTGTGCTGCTTCTGCACTGCACCTCCCCGAGATCCCCTGTCAATCAAATATTGTGTGTGGGGGCGGGGGGGATTTTCTGTTGATGAAGCTTGGCTTTCTGTAGGTGGCGCTCTTTGTCTCCTAAAACCAGGTTGCTATCACTGCTCATGCTAACAACCCAGTTCTTCCTCTGTTTATTTCAAATAGCTCGCACATGCATCACTTCCTGTGCAGCAGGAAAAGACCTAGCAGTGTGTTTAGAGCATCAAATGGAATCAGTGAAGGAGAGCAGAAGAACAAACATTTACTGATATGAAAATGCTCCAAATGATTATAAATAGGTTTACACTAGTTTTAAACCCTGTAACGCTGATGACGGCTATTACAGCTGGGATGCGCTTATGGTTCACTTCGATTCGTGCACCTTGGAGGAGCTGATCGGTTGTGACGGATTTTGGTGACTGAGGGTGGGACCAGCAGTGTGACTCACTGAGTGCGGATCGAGGCGGGCTGTGGGACAGCTCCTTCTGCAGCTCTCTGGGCCTGTAGACCCCCTGCAGCGCCAGCGATCCCAGCTCCAGGCTCTGCGGGCTGGGCGTCTTCCCCAGCTCCAGCCCCTTTGGCTTGGAGGTCAGGTTCAAGGGCTGACTGGCTTCCTAGACACACAACGAGAACAGATGAGCAGGGGTGCGGCCAGTCTCATACACACACACACACACACACACACACACACACACAAACGCACATGTATAAACACACACACATGCAAGCGCAGCCACAAAGGGTGAGGGTGTGTGCATATTCCGGTTATGCAGAGCAGATTTGGCATGTCGGAGCGCATCTGTCACACCTTTGTAGCGTTTCTACTCTTTCTTTTGTCTTTGTATTCATCTTACCCCCTCTCTCCTTTTGTTTATTTAAGCTGTGTTGGTCTAGCTCTGCTTGAGAACCAGCAGTGCAAACAGAGCACGACTTGAGCGCACGCTACACACACACACACACACACACATAATACACTGATAAAACCTTCATGCAAAGGGTGTGGTACATTAGAAAAGTCTTTCAGTGGCCCAGTTACCAGGAAAGTTCATTGTCTGTTTGAACCGGAGGGCAACACTTTCTTTAATGTCTGCCCAACCACAAACACAAGCATGCACACACACACACATGCATACACACATACACACACACACATGCAGCTATCATTCACTACTCCCTAAGACTGCCAGCAGCTGAGAGCAAGAGAGAGATGCTTGCACTTTGGGCATGGAATCTCAATCATGTGGAGCCATGCAGCAGAAATTTGTGTATTTAAAGAATTTGGGGAAGGATTTTTATTTTTATTTATTTATTTTTTTTACTGGCCTAACATTATTAAAGCCGATTCTGCGTATGTGCACAAACACTGCAAAGCAAGTGCGAAGCTGCAGAGAGACTACAGTACGGCACGCAGAACACGTGTTCCATATTAATGAAGGGATACTGTAGATACCTGTCGGAAGGAGCTGCTCCTCTTGACGGGGGTGGAGTGAGGGTTTGGCAGCAGCTGCATGGGATAATCCACAGCTGTATGGCGAGCAAAAGAAAATAAGGATTTAACATGAAAATTCTATTTGTGAAAACATGTCCCCTCCCTGGTATGGCTAAATACATCTGAATCCACAACATTTAAAGGAGCACTTCACCCGAAAAAACGAGGGGTTTCGAAGGGAGTTGGCGGGTGACTTTAACAAAAAGCAGCACAGAGAATAATAAAAAAAACAGTCTGTTTAAAGTTTTCAAACCCCTTCTGTAGCATAATCCAAGTCTTGACTCTCCATTTGCACATACAATATATCCCAAATCAGTGTTCTTACTATAAAATGGATTAATATTTTTTTTTTAAACACGTTGCAGTTGTGTATAACTGGCCTGACATGAAGACCCACCTCCAGCTTGTTCACTGTTCATTGCACTGAACATGTGAATGATGAGCTGAGACTTGGATTATGTTGCATGAGGAGCTGGAGAGCTTTTTTCATTTCCTTTCTGCTGCTGTTATTCAAAGTTGCTGGAAAATATGGAAATATGCGATGAAAACTCAAGACAACTCAAGGGGAGTGCATGCTGCAAAATATGTAGTTTTTGGGGTGCACGTCTTCTGTCGACCTGTTAGGCTCGGCATTTTTCTCCCGGTCAAGTGCTACTAACAAACACAGCAAGAGGTCAAAAGGCACAAGGAGCACTGCATCATCGAGGTTTCTTGGGTGGATGCACACATTACTGTAATTTGTAGAGTAGTTCCTTTTTACTGACATGCTGAACTTCACCACATTTTACATCACATCCATTGCAGAGAGCAGATTGTGTTGCTTTTCACCCGCAAGATAAACTGGACGGCTCTCACGGCTCTCAGGGCCGTTTGCAGTGGACAGCCAGTCAGCGCTGAAGAGTCTCACTTTATTTGTGCACTTTATGATCTAATTTCTAAATTTTCCAATCAAAAGAACCAAATTTGAGCTTTCTACTCTGGTTATTTTACAGTTGAATGGGAGAGTTTATATCCAACAATGTTGCCTTTTGGAAAAAAAAAAAATCGCTCATTAACTTCTACCCTTGAGTACATTTTGAACTTTTTACTTTTGCTTACGTAGATTTTTAAGCCGGTGCTCATGCTATTACTAAAGTAAAATGCAAAATGAATCATACTTCTACTTAAGAAAGCAATTTCGTTTTTTTTGTCCCACCTTCTTGTCACCACTGACATTAACTAGCTACCCTGAAGTAACAAAGATGCATGATGTTTTTGAAAATAAAAAATTGACAAAAGACATTTTTGTGATTGATTTGCTCGCTGTGGAAGAGAAAAGGAGGATGGGAGTTTCATCAACTTGTCCAAGAGCTCTGCCTGGGTAGTGTCCACTTCAGGGACTAATCCGGCATTGATGTAATCTGCATTGCAGGTAAAGTTGAGACACATTCAACTTGGGATGCCAGGCGTGCCCCCAAAATGCACCTCGTCCAAAACACAAGGAGCATAGCTTAGAGAAGACACATGTCCGCTGGAAAAACTGCAAAATGTGCTCATTTACTTTTATTTCCAAAGCCTGGAAAAAAAAGCAATTACACTTTTGACACACATAATTATGGTGCGTATACTATGGTGCATATGTTTCCAGAAAAAAAAATGCCTGTGATGTATCCTTTCTGATAAAATCGTGGATGGCGCAGGTTGGCAGGGAAACCATATGAAGAAATGCATGCAAGAAATTGCGAGTGCTCAACCAACGTGAAAATGAAAAGTGAAATGATTTCAACAGTGTAGACCTTCACTCTGGAAAGTCAGCACAAGTAGAAAGAAGAACTTCTTGTCTTCTTGTCTTCAAAAAGGAGGCATCTCGAAATCTGTGACGTCAGCTGACCTCTTCCATGCAACCCAATGTTCTATCTGCTTTTTTTTTTTTTTTTTAACATTCTATCCCTCAAAACATTTTAAAGCACGCACACACACGCGCCGATTTATTTTCTTGAATCTATGAGAAAAGCAAATGAATGGCTATCCTTAAATTCTACCTACAGTGTTTTAAAGACTGGCCTTGGTGTCTTTTAGGTTTGAAAAGATAGCGAACACAAGGTCACTGCTGAGCACAGCTTTTAAGATAGTAAAAGCAACATTGCACAAAGCTGTGCCTTTCTATAGCGGTGTGCCCTCTATAGCCTGACAACTGCATGAGTGTGTGTGAGCGGCAGAGAGGTACTATTGTTCACCTGAAACCTTCATTCCTGTCTCACAGATGCCTCGTTTCTATTTTCCATAAAATAGACCTTGAGTTGAAGTGCATGAATCTGCTAAAGCTCCTCCACAAAGAAGCATTCAAGTGAAAAGATGCACTCAGAACAGCGTCGGCAACTTGTGGAACTTGTGTGGAGAGTGTTGGTATTTCAGCAAAGTTTCTGGCAGACAAACAAGATATCAGTGAGTCGATGCAGGGAAATGCTGTCTCTCTGTGGGCTGAACAATGGGCAAAGAGGAAGATCAGTCTATATGGTGGAAACATCTGATCAAAACCACTGAATCAAGAGCTCCCCTTCGTCTTTTTTTCAGGTTGGTTTTGAATGACAGCTTTTCCTGTGTTCAGGTGTCACCCTGAGGCCTTGGCAGCAGGGGAGAATGAGCCATGAAACAGCTGACAAAGACCTAATGTTCCAGGTGGAGAGTGGCCGGTGAATAGTGCCGGTAATAGAGAATGACATGAAACCTGAAGGTGTAACAGAAAGCTGTTATTGGCCTAACTGAAATCACAGTTTGATTTCAGGCAAAGGCCAGTTAGTTTTGTGTATGATTTGGAAGGCAATTACAAAAACCATAATGCCATTATAACACCCACTTGTCACGGCTGACGCATTCAAGATCTTTGCACGTTTTCCGTTTCATCAATACATTGTCAGATGTTAAGAGTTCCTCTGCGTTAACCTTGATCTTCCTTATTGTTTAATCCAAATGAAAGTAAAAAAAAGGCTGATTCAAAGTAATAATCATACGCATTAATGTCAGTTTTGCTATTCTGTGCCGGTGTTTGAAAGAAAAAATCCTCTGATGCATTGCACATTTCCAGTTTGACTGTAACAAAAAGAAAAAGAAAGTAAATCAAAGAAAATTAAGAATATGAGTATGTCCACAGTGTTTGCCACGTGCCACGTGCAGTACACCCTAATCTTGCAGATTACAGTTCCAACAGGTTTTCATTTTAGACCTCAAAGCTATAAAAAGTATACACAGTTAAAGAGTGAGGTTTACACTTTTGACATGCACTGTGTATGACCACTGCATGGAATTTACTCCACACACGCTGGCACTCAAACAGTGAATGTGAGGTTTAATGGGAGCCGATGTGTCCAGAGCCATTAATTTCAAAAGATGAAATCTCTTTTGCTCTTTTGATGACTGACCTGGCTTGCACGGGATTGGCTGCAGCGGCAAGGTCATCTGGGGGTCAGAGGTGACCGAGAGGGGCTGGGTGTTGGGGTGGAAAGCCGGGATCATCACGTAGGGCATGTTAACCTGCTGGGACAAGGCAGGACAAAACCAACTTGAATCCCCAAAATCCTAACCTCTTTTGTCTGACACAGCGACTTCTCATCTGAAACAAGAACTTCTTTAAATATATGTCATGTAAAAATAATAATCCAGAAATTGTGAATAACTGCAAGAACTTCTTGTATGTTGTAGAACTGCACTGGCTGCTGAATAAATTGTTTTTTACCTGATTGGTTGATTTTATTGTTTGTATGTAAGTAATGTGACAACCCCAAGTGGCATGGGGTTGTGTGGTGTAAGCCTTACAAATGCCACATGCAGAAAAGAGTTGGTTTTATTTTCAGTGCTGCAAGTGTGACTGGAATTTGATTCTCATTTGATTCTCAAATAAAAGCCAATCATTTAAACATTCTGGGAGGTGGATTTACATTTTTAGCACATAAACATCTCTCTTAAAAAAGCACCTATGTTACTCCTTCATTTTGAAGTTTTCCTTGTTCATCTTTCATTCATCAGAAAGAGCAGGTCCAATAACAGCCTAATTATTTGGGTTTTGGACCGGTGGTTTGGCGTATTTAAGCCGCTCAAATATTTCACTATTTCCAAAAACAGAGCAGCGATGGTCAGCTGTATATTTTACAATGCCAGTTTCAACAAAGCGGTCTGACTGGGCAAGCCAGCTGTGCTTTCTTGGTTGTGGTAACCAAGAAGCAAGATTCTATTTATTCTTTTGTATGGACACTACTTTGAAGGAAACTTCTCAGACATGCATTGTTAAAAGTCGTATATGAAAAGATAATAAGCTTTGATAATGGATACTTGTGCCTACGTCATCACTGTCCTGCCAGTAATTGCAGTAAAACACAATCTCTCAGTTATTACTGTGACTGAAGCACCAACCGGATGTCATGAGAATCACCACATACTTGGCTGTTGTTTCCTAAGCGTTACATTTCTAAGTCAGCCGGTGGTGAAGGCATTGGAACATATAGTCGGAGCTCAACTGACCTGGATCTGCTGCTGAAGCAGGTTGATCTTGTGCTGCTGCTGGATCAGCTGCTGCTGCTGCTTGGCAATCTGAGGCACAGGACATGTTCATCCTCACACACGTGCACTTAGTGTAGCCTACCATGATCACATATCTATTTTAACAAGTCATTACATCAAATATTGAGTCTTGAAATCATATTCCACTGAAAACAAATGAAAAAAAAAGGGAATCTGAAATAGGTGCGACCAGGTACTCGCATGAATCCATGTGGGCATGCATTCACACATGCACAGAATCACTTCTAATTTCAGTCTCACAGGTAGAAAGTTGCAGTTGCTATAGGGTGGGCATTGCTGTGTAGACCAATGAATGGATACATTTTTGTGGACCAAGGAAGTGATGGACCAACAGAATGAGATGGCGAAGCTAACCCACGCCAAAGAAAAATGAATCTCTGCTGTGTCCAATGATGCCTCTTATGAAAGGGGGTGTGGTTAAGATAAAGGTGGCATGGCAAATTGTCACCAATGAAAAATGAACTCTTCTTAGTCCAATGACGATGGCACATGTGCCCAAAACAAACGGTTAATGAGCAGTGAAAGTCAGCAAGAGTTCACACTATTGAAGCAGGAACTCTTTGCTGAGATCAATAATGCGTCCAACAAGAGTCTACAGCAAACATTTCAAGTAATGAAAGGGGGCGTGGCTAAAGTATATGGGGCGGGACAAGTCATCACCAATGAAAAATGAACTGTGCTTGGGTAAGATGCAGTTCTCTTGTGTTGGTCTGTTTGTGTGTCATCTGTGACAGTGCCTCCGTTTACTCTTGTGAAATAGCGCAACATGTTTGACCTGCCTCTTCTGGCTCTTTGCTTGTTTTTTGCTCTCCTTTGCTCCATCTCACTACCATCATCTGCAACTTGGACAGTCAGATCATCTGTTTGTGTGACAGTAATTATCATCTGTGAGCCAGCTGTAGACCTTTCTATAGATGAAACAAAGCTTTGAGGCAGAGAATTTAAATCAAGCATTTTTAGTAATCATATTATCTGAGTTCCTCAAGGAATCATTTCCAGCTCTAGTTGAGTGATGTGCCTCATTTCAAAATAGTCACTTTTTTTAAAGAATCATGTTGAAACAAGTGAAACTACATTGGAGAGAAGTAAAATAATCTCACCCCAATTATTTCACTGCGTTAACAGACGTATATCAACACATTTACAAGACGAGTAAATGATGTGTTAGAACTGCCAATTTTTGCAGTGCACCTGAAACTGCACCTGTCGAACACATCTTAACATGTTTTAAATTCAAGCCAAGAACTTGTGCAAAATTTTGTATGATCATCTGCTATTAATAGCTGTTTTCAGGAAGATTTTTGTTGTTCTTGTTTCTAACACAAAACAAAAGCTCTTAAGTTAGATGTGCAGCCCTTAGTGACCCGAGCTGGAGCCATGACTCACCCTGTGCCACGGGCAATAGATGGGGAAAAAAATAAACACTTGCATTATCCTATCCTAAATTAATCTAACTTGGATCTTCCGTTTCTTTTATCATCATAATGGAGAGCAAAGATAAAGCACAAACCTAACCTATTAGGAGGGCTAATCTAAAAACATCGCATCAGGGAGCACTCCGGATCAAGGGTCCCTGTTAGATGTTTAGTGATGTACAACTAATAATTTACCTCACTGACCAAGTAATAACATAATTTCAGTCATCAGTCACTGCTCCATGTTCCCCATTGCAATTTATTTTCTTCAGATCAGCAGGATGAGATGTTTTGGTGGATGTTAGACGCAGTGTCAATCAGCAGTCCTGTTACCTGTTCCTGCTGCTGCCGAGCCAGCTCCATCTGCTGCTGCTGCTTCTCCAGCAGCAGGGCAGCCATGTTCCTCTGCTCAGAGTGAGCTCCCAGCAGCTGCTCCCTCAGTCCGCTCAGCTGGTTAATCATCAGCAGCAGCTGCAGCTCCTTCTCCGCCAGAGACTCAGGGGTACCTGATGGAGGCACAAACACAGCAGGAAGATGATCGGAGGAAAGCCGCACAGAGCTGAACAGTCAGACAGAAAAATGAAAGCAGAGAGAGAGGCTTTGTAAAATTGATCTAAAATTTAGTTGAGCAGCCTGTGTCAAGATCAGTGTTTTGGATGGGAACAGGTTACTCAGTGTAATTCCTTTTTCTAGTCATCAATATTTTTATTTTTATTTTTTTTAAAAAGGAAAACTAACTTAACAATTCCTTGTTAAACTAACTTTCAGTTTCAGTTCAGATAGGATATCTCTGGTCAAATATATAGTAATCATCATCAATCCATTTATAATTTGTTCCATTTTAAAGTTGCTCCATTTATAAATGTTCCTTATAAATATATGATTAATCATCCAAATTTTACATTAGCCATTTTTATCCAGTAAAAGGATAACAAGGACATCCGGAAAGATCAGGAAACATCAGGAGAGTAGAATTACTCACTTTAAAATGTACAATGGGATGTTGAGAGTGTAATTTACTATAATGAGTAATATAATTTGTGGTACAGTATATTTTAGTTATCAAGCAGGACTACGTCAGGTAAAATTACCTTTGACATGCACAGCAAGTATTATATTCCTTTTTTGAGTAGCATACCCAACAATTATCATGATTCATGAGACAACAGGCAAATAAATGTGATGGGAAGAAAAGTTCTAAAGGCATAAAGATGTTGGAAGGGGAGGATAGCGTCTGAAAGCTGACCTTTCAGTTGTCCTGCACCCACTGCACTTTTATCCAGGAGTTTCTCCCTCCAGTCGGTATTCAACAGCTTCTCAATGGTAGGCATTACTGTTAACAGGACACAACAGGTACTCAGCAGAACTGCACTGAGCTGCACAAGATGGCGCAAAAAATATATTCTGTCAACTATAATCCATCTGATACCAAACTACTTTTCTAGTGTCTCCTCTGCCTCCCTAATGGCATTGATTGAAGAAGACATTTGAGGTGCAGAAGGGCAGAGGTTGTTTGTCTGTCTAAGAGGAGTTTTGAGTGTTTGAGTGAATCAATATTTGGACAGAGTACGATCCAAGGTCAGGTAGTGGGTGAGGACTTGAAGAGTAAGACTCTTAAACAAAAGACCAGAAGAGAGGTCCCGGGGAAATTCAAGGTGAGGAGTATGGGCCGCTGAAAGACTTGAGGGCAGGGAGAGTCTCGGGAGTGGCTAGGAGAGCAGCCTTTTACTCCATATGTGAGGCATTGAACGAAATCAAACAAAAAGGCACCCCGATCCCCCCAGGCCCATTCAGGAGCCAAAACACTACCCTCGCTCCACCAGACAAACCGTCACTTCTATCGATTTTCAGCGGATTGCATTGTGCAATGCTGAATAGCGGCAGAATGCGGTGCACTTAAACACGTAAGATTTGGGGCTGTCAGAGTGCTGTTGGTGAGAAAATAGAATGAACATTTCTGTGTGTGTGTGTGTGTGTGTGTGTGTGTGAGAGAGAGAGAGAGACAGAGAGATTGCCATAAAGGAAAATAAAATGAAGTACAGACAGAGAGACAGGAAGTAGAGGTGAACTAGTAATGGTGTTTCAGAACTGATACCGCATACCGAGTACTTTATTCGGTGGATCAACTGATATAAGTATTCATCCAAGTACTGCTCAAGGCATCGTGCTGTCTTCTCTAGCACCAGCCCGCTATGAAACAAGGTACAAGTGGAACAAGTGATTTGAATAATTGATTTGAATAACTGAATAGCTGCTTTGATCAAATTGTGCATGAACGATTGTATGAAAATCACCCGCTCTATATCCTGGTGCTTGGCATGCAGAGTACTTCTGGTTTTAGATTTAAACCAGCTAGTTAACTGGAGCTAACTGCATTCACCAGCCAGTGTCCCACGTGTAAATCATTCCCTGATGATGTGGCTGAAATGAAAAGCAGCAGGGCTCCCGGTCCTGTCCTGACCAGGATTGAGAACCACTGGGATCCAGTTTTCCTGCAGGTTGTTGTTCCTCGTTGATAGTTAATGAGCTGGATTTAACATCAGGTAGATATAGACCAAGTGTGGCCAGCTAGTTTACAGTCTACTGACAGAAGCTCACACTTTTTTAATACTTAAGTGTTTAAAGATAAAAAGCAGTGCAGTAGATTGGAGCTAATAAAACAGAATGGCAATCGGCCAAGAACTTCACACATTGCGGCGTTTCAGAAATTAAGAACTGATTATCATCTTTGTGCATCGCTAACCAGGCAGTGACGGGGCAGCTGTATTTGCTGAACTGAGAGCTGCACCTGGGAGCTGGATCAGTCCCATCCTGGTTCTCCAGATACTGTTGGACCTCTGACAGAGCATGAGTGACCGTGTCGGTGCCGAGACGGGTCCTGTGGCCGTACCTTCGTTGAAGTTGGATTGTCCCTCGTGGGCCCTGGCCTCCAGTCTCAGGGGGCTTTGCCTGTGAGGCAGCTCCTTGCCTGGGGAGCCCTCCTGCAGGACAGGGAGAGGGAGAGCCATCAGCACCGCTAAACCGACAGCTGACCAAACCTGATGTCCCACTCACATCATGTGCTAACCAAGGCAGAGATAGGAAAAGCTCCCATCTCTACAATTTGCAAGTGTTCATGTCAGTTGGAAAGTACAAAAGGTAACACTATTAAACTTAATTTAACAAAAAAATATGTTCAGCTTTATGATAGGCTGAGTTGATTTGGATGTTGTTGTTTTTTTTAAAGCATGCATGTAGTATTAAATTGGTATTTATTTGAGGTGTGTGTGATGTAAGAATTTGTCAGAGACTTCCATGTTATTCACCACCTGGTCATGTATGTCAGAGCTTTCAGAAAAACACAAGATTCCTCGTTGTAATTATCAGCTGGATGTTTACATAAATGACATTTGCAAGGTGGATAATGGTACTTTATGGTAAATACCGCATGATGTGAATGTGGCATAAGGCCAGAATGACACCCCCATAAAATCCACACTCATGTAGTCATACACCCATATAAATCATCCATTTGTGTTTAGTGCATTCAGGGATTTAGTTTTGTGGTGAACCCACTTTCCTTCAAACTGTCTCATCTAAGATATTTCAATTCAGGATTTCCTATGTTTCCCAGAATTCCTTTCAACAACCTATAGTAAGGGGTCTTATTTTGTTGCTTCTTACCATAAAGCACTTGTATGGGCATATGACTATGGCTATCTAACTACTTTGTGTACACTGGAGCATTTTTATAATTATGGCTGCGCTCCTTGCTCTAAACAACGTTGCACCCATCCGTCATTTAATCTGCTGATGGTACTGAAACTGGTCTCTGTGCCGCTTTCACACTGGATTTCTCCCCGTTTGATCGTTGAAATTTTCGGTGCAAGAAAGCCTTGGTCTTTGATTGTGAGGGACTGTGTTGTTTTAGACTGCTGAAATGTTTTCTGCTATGATAATCCATTTTAGCTGCTGGAAATATGTCAACATATGGCCAGGTATCCACAGCTGGAAATACCAACGAAGCACAAAATGGACAGTTTTCAAGTGTTTTCGGGGGCCAACTTTTTCTTTAAAGTGCTGAATGCATTTCTTGCCGGTGTAAGCCCATTCTTTTCAATTGAGAACATCCTTTAGTCGATGCACTGTGGCATGATGGAGGGCTACGGAGCCTCGGCTGCGTCTCAGCGAGGGGTCAGTGGGGGGAAAAAAATAACACGCCCTCAGATTATGAATCCATACCCTCGAAATCGGAGACACAGTTAGCATATCTTATTGCAAGGGTTTGTAATTTGCAAGCACTGGTTTGCAAATACATAGGCATGGAATCGTAATCTAAGGGTGTGGATTATGAATCCAAGAGCACAGTTTGTAAAACATGCACCCCGATTCCTAAACCGAAAATACAGGTTTACTTTTTCTCAGATGACACCAGGAGGCGCTAAAGGAAGCTAAAGGAAATGTTTTTGTCATCTCAAAATCTTGACTGGCAATAGCGGCGGCCTCTTCAACCTGACTGACAGCCATTATTTATTCTCACCGAAGGGGAGCGCGCGACCGGCGGCGTCTGGCGAGCCTCCACCGGCTGACTTCCTGACCAGTCGTGTGAGGGAGGCGTTTTAAGTGGCTCGGCACTGGTTATGACTCCGCCCCCACCGCCAGACTCCTCCTGCTCCACTTTGACACCGATATCCACCATGCTGACATCACCGGCGTGGAGATGCAGCGCTGGAGGGCTGGGCTCAACCATTCTGGAGATGGAGGAAGAAGACGAAGAAGAAGAAAAGGCTCAGCGCAGGTGAATGACTTACTGGAAATATTCAACACACACACACACACACACACATACATAAACACATACAGCTGGGTGCCTTTTTGGTAGAGCAATCGACACTTGGCATGCTTTATCGTAAGCAAATCACCAAAAATGAGTTATTAGTCACCATATACCACATTGTCACTGAAATTTAGTCAGTATTTAGAAATTACTTAGAAATTCTGTCACATTTTCAACAGGCAGTTTGTAGGTACAGAGGGTAAGAAGGTAAAAACTACTGTATTAGAGCACACACAGTGTATTATGCAACATGGGAGCATTGTGTGTCGGTGGTTCTCAGGCGTTGGGACCGGCGTCCCACCCGAGAGGTTTCCAGTGGGCCCCCAGCTAAATGAGGAATAGGCTGATTTCACTATTACCATAATTCACTAGGAATCCACCCCAGGTACAGGATGTACAGGGATGATGTGTCTTCCTAACAAAACATCTTCCCATATGGGCCTCTGGGACTACATTTCATCCCATGGGGGTCCTGTGGGTCTGATGTGTGTCTGTTCAGGTGTCTAAGGCGTGGAAATGATTGATTGGCTGGCTGATGTTCAAGGTTGAGAGTTAGGTGATAGCGCTGTATGGTTACAGCAGGTCAGAGGTAACGTCACAGCGGGGCTTACTGTCCACCGCTTGCAGAGTGTATCTTTTGTATGTTTGAGACAGAATGAATAATAGAGGGTTAGAGGAGACGGTGAGAGACAATGCTTCAGAAAGACAGACAGAGAGAGAGAGAGAGAGCGAGAGAGAGAGACAGAGAAAGGAAAAGAGTGAGACAAGGACAGGTTGAGTGAGAGAAGCTTGAACCACAGTGAACTTGAACAAATCAACTTGGGCTATTGTGTGTGTGTGTGTGTGTGTGTATATGTGTGTACGCGTGCATGTGTGTGTGTGTGTGTGTGCGCGCGCGTGTGTGTATATGTGTGTGTTTTCCCAGCTCTGCTGCAGGAGGAAAGAAAAACACGGCAGACAGCAGAACAAAACAAACAGAACACACAAGGGCAAAAAGTGCACATATATA